>JAPZPB010000196.1:0-71864 GCA_037952635.1 Bryoglossum gracile | reverse complement strand
ATTATTTTTTCTATAGCTTATCTATACTAGGAGAGCTTATTTTATTAATTTTATAGAATTATATAAAACTTTCATAGAATTAGAAGGTACTAAAAATCGCGATTTTTGGTGTAAAATGGTGTTCGCAATGGGGGGGTGTTCGCAATGGGGGTGCATGGACTTACCTCGCACACGATCACACTCGAGGGAAAAGTCACACTCGATAAGAGACTGGCTCTCAAAATCGAACTCCATGTCCTGCCTCCAATGGTTTGCCTGGAGTTCCGGTCTCTCATGGGGAGAACTAATATTGGAGCGGCGTTGATCCAGGGCCTACCGGAGGAGTTGAGTATGGGTGCCATGAAAGTATTTTTTAGCGATTTTGATTCCGCTGGTTTCGTTGATTGCTTTTTTCTTTCGGATTCCAAAGTAATCTGCACGAGGTACTTGCAGAGCAAGTATAAGTTGAGTTATATCAGATACCTGGCTATTATTCCCGCATTTCTTGGCAAGACTTCCGAAAATAAAAGAGAGATTGTGCTAATAAAGTGGGGCTAATAGCGCTTCACAGGTGTTATTACACTTGATCAAGGATTTGACAAGAGCTATGGAGCTCTCCTTGCAACTTGTTTCGTGGTTGGTATGTTCGATCCTGGACTTATCCCAGGGTGTGTGCTTGTTTTCTCGCACTACTATCCCGCGGTCCACTTGCAAAAGAGAATAAGCATGTTGATGGTGGTCAACACTGCTCCCAATATCTGCTCTAACATCCTCGCGTGCCCCATTGCCCACATTAAACCTTCGGGTTACCTTGGTTGGAAATGGCAAATTTTCCCTCCTCTACCCTCCCCCCATATCTAACAGTTATCCGGGACTTTCATCGTCGAAGGTTGTCTCACCTTCGGTATCGGCAATGTCGGAGGTTGGATCTCCACTTGGCTGTTCCGAACTTCCCAAGCGCCGCATTATCACGCTGGTGTGACAGACTCGCTAATCATGACTTGTGTTTGCATGGGCTTGGTGGCTTTGCTTGGCTGTATATTGTGTTTTCGAATAAGCAGAAGAGGGGTTGTGAGGAGCGAGGGAAGTTCGTCAATAGCAGTGGGCAGGTGTTTAGATACAGGGCTTGGTTGCGCTATCTGCTTTTGATTTTGACATTTTTGCGGATTGGGGAGTTGTTTGAGGATAAATGGTGGTGTTTGTGTCTTCTTGAGGTATAAGAAAGAGCAATATATATCTTGACTCCCGCCTTTCAGTCTTGTGTTGGGTATGGTGTTGGACTTTTTGTAAAATATATTTTGATATATTGCGGAATTTCAATGATAGATTTGGTATCTGAAGCATTCTTGAAGCGTTGAAGGCTTGGTGGAACTTCTGAGCGAAGATGTAAGTGTTGTGTGAATGACTCACCGTATACCCGCTTCTCTACCCCAATTTATTTCTGCATTTATTCCAATAATTTGACTGATCTCGAGTACCCCGAATACTTAAATTATGAATAAGAAATTCAGTATCGAGATGAAGCTAAATATTGACTTAAAGCCGAATACCCACCCTACCTTTAAGGAGCTGGTGTATAAGTAGAATGACTTTAAAAACCGTTGTATATTGCTTGGAGCCTCCTACCTAGATTGAGAGCCTAGTTTAAGTGCGAGAAGCAAAGGAGGGGATTGGTTCTGAAGACTTATAGATGGAAAACTCTTTGATGTCTTAAACGGCTTTACTATTCAGGAAGTGTTCTGTGCTTGGAATAAAAGCCGAAGATAGAATATTAGATTGGAGCAGGTGACATTGATTTCTGGAACGAACCCCATATCCGATAAAGGTTGAGTGTCTTCATGTGCTTAATGATTCTTCGATATCGATTCCGAGACCGTATTTTGAAGCTTGCTGAATTGTATGCACTATTATTTGTAACCTCCAGTCATTTATGCTCTAACTGCTCTCCAAGTTCTTGCCATTCCTTGGCACAAATCTGGTAGCAACTGGCACTGGTCCAGATCTTGTAGCAGTAACGTCCCGCAGCGGTAAATCAATTATCATTTCGTTGTGCTTCCTTTTCTCTGTAAGCCAGATCTTTTACGAAAGCGAGGAGAGGTGAGCATTTAATATTGATTATTGACGTTGATGAGTTACTTCATGAGATGTGATGCAATTGCGTCCGCCGTAGCCAAAAATGAAGTATCGGGAGTGGGTGGTAGGGGCGAGCTACCGTGCTGGGAGGAACTCATTGGGGTTGTGAACGGAGTTCGATCGCGGTTGCATGACCAGAAGAGCCCCAAACAGAGCATTTATTAATAGAAAGACCTGTGTATAGGTAAAATCTTGAGTCTTGACAATCCACCCTCAATATGCAAACCAGACAATAAATGAGAGACAAAAGCCCCGTTGCTTTATGATCGGGGGTTACAAATTAGATAAATCAGATTAAACCCTTGGCATATGCAGCAATTATTCCTCCCGCGTACTGCACCCCCCTTTCATCTTTCCGTCTCCCTTCAAATTCCACTCCTCGGCTAAAATAAAGGGGTAATGTAACCGAGATGGGAAATGCAACAAAATTCTCCACTATCCAATCCTCTTTGAACTTAACATTCTAGACTTTGCATCTTTTAAATCTGCAAGCAAGGAGAAGTGCGATGTGCATTATATAAAATTTGAGTTTATTTTTTGTTCAAAACTTTGGTTTAAGACAAATTTCACCTAGATTTAGAGCACGGCGTGGACTAGCTGAAAGTAAGAATTTGACAGATATTTGTATCACATAAGACATGACACACAGAAAGACCCGAAATTCCGTAGCCGTGACGCGTGAAGTCTAAGGCTGGCATCACATCGTTCCTTCTACTGGCACTCGCCCTGTCGCTTCGAGTTCCGAGTCAACACCTCAAGCTAACCCCGTAACAGATTTCGTCTGCTTGATCCCCAAGACCTCCTAATATAACCCAACTGCTGAACAATCAGTCCCTTCCGTTTCTTTCTCTCAAAATCTCACCATCAACGCGATGCTTAACGTCCAAACCGAGGTACCCCCGCAAAATCTTTCACTCACCATGGATGAAGATGACTCACTAGGTTACTGGTCGAAGAGTTTGCTCTGCTATCGTCCGGTTTCTCTATTCGAGAGTTTCCGATTTGTATCTCGCTTGGCATTAATTTTGGAGGCACGATTTTCAATCTTCTGAATCATCGACCTGAAGACAAGATCTCCTTTGGGTCAATATCCACCGCACTGGATTCTAAAGACATGGCATCGCCTGCGCCTAGGAATTTCTTGATCACACTACAGGTGCCAACATACGTGCGCATATTGTGAGAACCTTTGATACATGACCCCGGAAACGCAACCCATTCCTCAATACCTAAAGAATAACGAGAGTAAATCTAAATCCTCACTCTCTAGCCCCTTCTAGAACCCTCCACATAATCCTGACCATTCGCAATTTTGTCATCATCGCCTTCCTATCCCTCGATTCACCTTCTGCAGCTATATATTTCAAACCCGTTCAAGACCTTTCGCCCAAGCAGCCTTCTCCCTCCTCCTCTGCGCCTACCTTGACTAGGACGGCCCCTCCCACCACTCCTCGTCTCCACCAGAACCATCCAGCAATACACCCCCGCCACCCTCGGTACCCTCTAGTTTCCGTCCTAATGTGATCCTTCTCACCATCACCGAAACCATACAAGCAACCGGCACTCACTACACTCGCCAGGAACATTTTCATCATTCAGCAAGCCAGCCGTTTGGGGCGAGCGCGAGGTATAGTCCTGATCAGACATATTCACCACGGTGGTGTCATAAGTAATTAGGTTACTTGAAATTAGCATGTAGTTTATACGCAAAAGTCACTTTTAATGTAACTATGTAAAAGGTTTATTTTCTAAAGTTTAGAGAGAATCGAGAGATAGGGGTTTTTTTTAAGATGAGGGATTATAGATACATACAGAGCCGTTAATCTATTATAGTATAGATCTATTAAGACTAGAAAAGAAAGCAAAAAAGACTACGGAACTTGGTGACTCTCCACTAACCCTGGAATCACACTGCTTTCGTTTCTGAGATGAGGGGGGTATAAATGTTAGTCACCGACACTCTGAAAGTTGAAGTGTCAATTATGACATTCCTTTTTTATGTCAACAATATTTTGTGTGCTCAAACATGTTTCATTGTTTATTAATTTTGATTGAGGTTTTTAACAGAGATATAGAACCCACAAGGTTGATCTTGCCGCCTAAAGGGGCGCTACTTGGAAATGCGGGTGCCGAAAAACAGCCCAAGTAGCAAAACCATCTTGTCTCAATTGCATGCTAGGCTTCATACATTCCAAAGTTAAGTTTGTTCAAAGGCAGATAGATAATTTAATTCCTCAACCTCCAAAGCTGAAGTGAATTTTCCTATTGCAGTGACTGCAGGTTTCAGGGGCTAGGTCACGTGCCAGGGGAGTCATTCCAAAAATAGCTCGCAGCCAACTTCAAATACGTCGCTAATCATCACAAAACATCTCCAACCGACCACATTTTCTTTTCTTGCCTCGTACTTTCGTACCCCAATCTTGGATAATCCTCCCCGCCTCCGAAATGTCTATCACTGCCACGGAACCCGCGGCGGCGCCCAGCACTCTCGGTGCTCTCCCGGACGAGCTCCTCCGCCAAATCCTGTCCAGCCTCACATCGCAACGCGATCTCCACGCCATGTGCCTCGTCAGCCGCAAGCTCAATAAACTCGCCGACCCTGTCCTCTACAAATCCATCTCCTTCGACCAGCCCAAATATCACCTGACCTTCTCTGAATCTTTAGTCGGAAGACCGCGTCGCGGTTCTCTGATTGAGAATCTGAAGATGGTGTATCCTAGCGTGGAGTTGCACGATTTGCTACATGTGCATGATGCATCCCTGCGGCCAAACTTGGATGGCCTTAGCCATACTCTGAGTACGATGAGCAATCTGGAGAATTTGGAGATTGCGGTGCCAGAGAGCTTGAGTCGGGGGATTGGTCACCTTTTTAATCATCCTTTTGATTTGGCGTGTTTGAAGTCATGTGAGTCCCTATCTCCCCTCCTTTCCACCTCCTCTCTATACTAACAAGAACCAGGCTCGTTATATTATCAGACGGCAGATGACAGCTACTGGGACCTCCAACACAACATCCACATCTTCGGCCACCCCAACCTCGAACGCCTCACCATCCGTCACGCCAAACTCGCCGCTTCCACCAACATGGGCTTTGAGAACGAGCAGCCCGCTTCCACCGCCCTCCAATCGCTTACCTTCATCGAATGCGACATCGATGACGATGCGCTCGCTGACTTACTCTCTTTCCCCGAAGCACTGAAAGAAATCTCCATCATGCAACTGGAAATCCCTTCGCCGGAATTAGAAGAAAGCCCCACAGACGTAGAAGACTACATCCTCGCCGTCCGCTCCGCTATCCACTCCCTCGAATCCATCAGTATCGATTTCCCCACCCTCGGATCTGAAAACGCTCTCCGCATGCGAGATTTTGATGCCTTGCGCGATCTTAAAATGAAAGATTATCAACTCTTCGGCCAATCTTCCAATGCGCCGAGGTTGCATTCTGTGGGGTTCCCGCCGAATGTGGAGACGGTTGAGTTCTTTGGGCAATTTGGGACAGATGAAGAGGTTAATGAGTTGCTGTGTTATGTGATTGAGAATAAGAGCTTTATGGCAAGGCAGTGGAGTTACATGATTGTCCAGGGACCCGAGGAGGGGATTCCGGAGAACACGATCAAGGCTGTGGAGGGGGTGGAGGATTTGGAGTTGGTTATTGAGTGAAGAGCGAGAGATGATACCACTGGCCTGGACCTGGTATCTTGGATGGAGGTTTGTTGGATATGATTTGTTGTAAAACACATTTTGGACATTTTCCTTGCAAGAAGGCAGCAGCGGCGAAAATCAGAATGGAGGAGACAGGGAAATGAAGAGAGCAGCGACGCGGAAAAGCGAAACGAGTGGCATAACACCTGGGTTTCTATTATTCATTAACCACTGCGTTGCGTTGTTCCTAGATCCAGACTAGAACTAGACAGACAGACAGACAGACATAAGACTGCGTTGTTTCTTTCGCGTTGGCCTAAAGGGGGCGTCGATAGAGGGGTGAAGAGCAAGTCGGCGAGCACAATAGACAGAGCTGACTGGAGAGAGATAGAGTTAATGAGAAGGAATGGCTAGGATAGAGACTAGAAAGCGAGTGTACAAAAATACAACAAACTCAAGAATTAGAAGGTTCCTAAGATCGTCAGTCTCCACTGCGGGGTTGCAATGCAGGGGAAGAATCCATGAGACTTGCTTTCTGTCCCGAGACAAATTCGAACTTGTCCTAAGTAGCAACTCCAACTATTATTCCTATCGTATCCTACTCACAATTACTTGCTATTAAAGTTCATCTAGCACATTCTCTTTAGCCCTTTGGGTATGCCTACAACGTATACCCAACTTCCCAGCAGAAGTCTTCTCCAACTGTAGCAAACTCCAATCTCACGCACCACAGAAGAATATAATGCATACAATTATACTTCATTTTTGGTTTGCAGTGCTCGACGTCGCAAGTTTTTTCATAAATTACTTCAACTTGAGTCAGGGGTTGGAAAATGCTGATAATTTCAAGCACTTGGAGTCAACTTTAGTCCGCGTTAAATCTAAGCCTCTATTCGAAATTGGCCCGCAGATTTCTGACAATCTAGATGGAATGGCTGCTTAATTCACTGGGGATGATGAGACAAGCCCGGGCTTGGTGGGGCGTGTTACAGGGAGTCATGCGTACTCGGCTTCCTTGAGTGAGACTGTTATGAGTATCGGAAAAGGAATGTACGCTAATAAATCCGTATACCTTCGTACTTCGCTTCTTTACTAAACCTTGGCATAGTCTAAAGTCAGCTATATGGTACACCCAAGACGATCGCGGAGAGGTTGTACTGCACCCGCTCCATCAGGGAGTTGTGACAATGAGCATGGTTTCTAAATTTTCGCACATGCCCCGCCTCTATAGAACAAGTAGCAACGGAGAGAATGGGAAGCCAAACCACCATTGGATTTATTTCCTTATCCGCTCTATGTCAATACCTCGGCTTCGGGCACTATTATCTAAGCTATGAGGAAGCTCTAGTTATTACTTGTCGAGAGATGGCGTTTCATATCCTTGCAAGATATAACTAGATTGGCTTATAGTTTAGACTCTTACAGAAGGTTTGATCTCAGTCCCATGGAATGCGATAGTAAGGCTAGGGGCCACGTCATCCTCTTTGACTTTAATACTATCTGCATTTTGCCTAGTCTCCAGAGAGTGTTGACTGCCCGAGGATAAATCTGTGATATCCTCAACCAAGGCTCACTATATTTTCCGTTCACTCTTCACTAAGAAAGTTAAACGCAGTTAGCCGAAATTCTCATTCCTGCTTCAGGAACATCCATTGCCCTCGAGAAGGATGTTTCGGCGTGGGTACTCACGGACCACCCCTAGCTCCAGTCTATTTCGAGATCTCATCTTGCAACAGGAGCTCATTAGGATTCCTCGGCGTAGTCACTGCAGCGAGAGCTCTGAAGTCGAAGAAATATTGTTCGTTGTCCGAGACTTGGCGATATGGGGCGATGAGTTAATACTGGATATAAACTCGTATAAGGTGATCTATCTAGTCATATTAAATTCTAAATACCGCCTAATGATTATTGGATAGATAGTAGGTATGCTTGATGGGTTGACTGATATGTTCAAACGCTGAAAATTCAGGAATTGCCGGACTCATCGATGTCTCTTTCTTAAGTAGTGCTACCACTCAACTTCTGTCCCAATGCACGGGTTGGTGGGAACACAATAGTCAGGTTCATCGTGTCACTTTCCAGCTTCGGCGTCCCTGGTACGCTTCATGCCAAACTTCATCCCAAATACCAACCAGCTTAAGCCTATCGTTGCTGATTGCTTGTTCGCGCTCTAGAAAAACAAGCTTTGCCTGAGACATCAGGCGGCATTCGATCACCCTTATATTTTTCTGCGGCGAGCTTCTCAGCAGACTCAGGGGGTTGGGCAGCAGAGATGACGGGTGATGGACCCAGTGGGAATAGTTCTTTGGGCGGCATGATGGAGAGTGAGTTTGTCTGAACCCAAATGGCCAAGGGCAAACGAAGAAACAAATGTGTGCTACAAGAGCAAACCGGAACTCAGAGAAAGAATGAGGACACTAACTTCTCGATATCTAATATAGAAAGCATTGAATTGAAAGCAAAACCTCAATGCAACTTGCATTGTAGGATAAATCTGAGAACGAAAATCCCAAATCCCAAATTTCACCGCAATCCCACAATATGATTAATGAATTCCAAGAAAGAGAGAAAGAGAAAGAGAGGGAGAAAAATATAAAACAAAACTCAAGTATGAAGAAGTATTATAGCTCCTTCCCAAATGTGACACCATCTGACTGTGCCTCGTATGTGGTCCCATCAATAACTAACCCCAAATAGAAACCCCCCAACCTCGCCTCTCCGCGACCCAGCTCTTCGCGATGCCTCCTGCATAAACGAAAATAACCGACCCCCCTGCAACAAAGCTCAAAAATCGGTGGTGTGGTGGTAAGCTCCTCCTGCTCCGTTCCAAATCCCATCTAACAGTGTCCCAGTAATGGTAGCACGTGACGTTGTGGTATACTAGAAATAGTAATCTGCGCTGACCCGTTTCAATCTGGGTTCGATTCCCAGCACCGCCAGCTAGCAACTGGACTTGAAAGGATGACGGTTCAATTCCGTTACAACTGTCATAATTGTTTTTTTTTTTGGTGATTTTCGGGGTGCGGGGAAGCGAACCGGGTTTGTGCCTCTTTTTTCTCGTTGGGGGGAGGTAGAGTTTGTGGCATACAGGTGAGCAAGCATGTTTGAGGAAACTTAGGCAAATGAATGAATGGTATAGAAGGAAAAATAAAGCCGAGTCTCTTCATCTGCAGCACTTGCTGTTAGAACGCTCAGAAAAGTAAACTTAGTAGAGCATGCATGCATGCATGCGCCTTTACCTTCCGGACACCGAAAAAATCAACGACAGTACCTTGAGTATCCATATAATTTAAATTAGTAGGCTAGCCTGTCTTGGTTAACCACTCGATATAAATATTCGGGTTGACTTAGATATTCAGAAAAGAGCAAGTAGTTAAATTTGGCGAATGTTCAATACTCGTTTCAAACCCGAGAACGTCCAGAAAGCAACGCTAGGGAGCCTTGCCGGTAGCTTAAATTTTCACTTGCAAGTTAGACACCCCACTCCAAACTTGGAGGGCAACTCAAAACTGGTATATATTTATTTCATTTTAAATACCCCCGTGAATCAGAGTTTCGTCTTCCGTTTCTTCGCGGAAGCTTTTTTTATCCCCTCTCCCCTCCCCTTCCTCCCATCCCCCGCATACTCATCCCCACTAGGAGTCACACTCACACTACCACTTGCACTCTCACTCTGATCCCCCATCTTATCCGGCTCTCGTTGATCCTCGCCACCTTCGTTATCTTCGACTGTGTCGACTTCGGCAAGAATGGCAGCAGCCTTCCGCTTGTTGCTCTTGGGTTTTGTTGCTCTCGGAGCTCTAATCTTCTTCGCTTTGACCTGACCAGCATTCTCACCCTTCCCCTCTCTTGACGCCCATTCCGCCGTCTTATCCGCATACGTCATCCCCGCCTCAACATCATTCTTCTTCTTCTTCAACTTCTCCCTCGCCTCCTTCATCCTCCTCCCATCTCTGTGTTCATTCCTGCCCACTCCAGTCGCTCCGGCCCCTGCAGCCCCTTGAAAGAACCTAGTGATGTTACTTTGTGTTCCCTCAGCTTCTCGGCGATTCATATCTCGGATTACGGGGACAAGTGTGTCATCTGTGTATTCTTGGCTCCAGCCTATAGTTTGCATCAGGAAATCTCTGAGGCGATCGAGATCGGGGACACCCCATTGGAAAGCCTCAGATGTGCTGTCGACATCTGGTTTCCAGTATGCTTCTGAGACTGCAGGTGAAGGGAAAGCAGGTGGTAGAAATAGTTTCGTAGCTTGGGCTCGTCGGAATTTCTTCTTGAATTTTGTAGGCTCGACCGTGTATTTCTGAGTTGGAGTAGCTTGCACTGTTGCCCACCAGTCTTTGAATTCCTGGAGACCAGTGGCGGAGGGAAATTCCGATAATATCTCGACTGCCGTGACAGGACCAACGCCGGGGAGACCATCCGTGTAATCAGATCCGAGGAGATGGGCGATCGCGATGAGCTGGTCACGGGAGAGGGAGAGTTCTTTCTCAATGTCTGAAGCGAGGTAACATTCGACGTATTTGTTACTGTTGAACATGTTTTTGTAAACTCGTGTTCCACCAAAGAGGAAGATATCGCAATCGTCAGTTACAACGCCGTCGACGAGGCCGAGGCGTACGAGTTCGGCGCATTGGGCTTCGGCTTCCATGGGAGCAGTGATGTAGGGGAGACCAAAGAGGGCGAGAAGGGCTTGGCATTCGGTGATCATGATTTGGGTTACTTCGTCTGCGTCTCGGCGGTCTTTCTTTTGTTGTGAGCGGAGTGATTTGAGTTGTTCTTCATAGGAAGCGTGGTTTTCGGCTTCGGTCTTGTTGTTGAGAGTGCTAGCAAAGCGGGCATGCTCTTCTGCTTCGACAGCCATTTGAACGAAAAGCTCTTCGTCTTCAGGATCGCTGTCGCCAAATTCATCGTCGAGTTGACGTTGGAAGGACTCGTCGTGTGGTAATTGCGGACCTCTGGGAGACAGAGGGCCAAGTTGCTGGACTGGCGTAATGTCTGGCATGGTGACTTCAAAAATCGGACTTGGACTTTTGTGTGCAGGTGGGAGCGTTGGCTCTTTGGCTGCTGGCATCTCAACGTTCTCAAATTCTGGGGTTGACGACATTTCCTTCTCAGGAATAGCCTCGACAGCTTTGAGTTTCGTACCCTCATCCCCATAGTTACTCTCAGACCACTCAACCTCATCATCCTCTTTTTCCGGTGCTTGGATAATCTCCTCCATTTTTTCAGCCACTGCAGGTTCAATAGAAATCCGTCTAATATCTGGAGGGTTAGAGCCAGGAGGATCTGCCATCACATCCTCAGCCAACTTGCCCATTGTCTGTGTATGTGTATATGATTTCCTCGGCGGGGGAGCATCGATGATTTCCACATCGCTCTCATCGTCATCGGACGGGATCTCAATAGGTCCATGATCTCTTTTGAACCTTTGCCTCTCCTCCTCCGCTCTATCCCTATCCTCGGCATTCTGCTCCATATCTCTTTGTTGACGTTCCTTTACCTCAGATCTGATATCACCACCCATAGCTAGCCATGGCGGCAATTCCTTTGGTGTTTCTTCTTCAACGAGATTATTGTCAAAACCTCCGGCCATATCGTCATCCTCTTCTTCAATTGGCCTCCCCGGTCCTCTTCCCTCAGCTGAGAAGATGGAAGCACCGAAATTGAGTCTCTCAAATGGTAACGGCCCATCAAAAGGATTCTTTGCATTTGCAACTAAAGGCTCAGGTTTGCGTCTCGTGTCTCTGGCCTTCCCCTTTCTGGCCTTAGCTAGAGCAGCCTGCATGTCCATCTCACTATCACTGTCGCTCTCGATAAATACTGGCTTTCGTTTTGAAACAGCAGCATTCGCTCTGTTGTTCACGATATGAGCTATCATGTTTCCACTAGAACTAGTAAGCGGTTTTGGCTCTGCGACAGCACGTTGCTCGTATTCTGGCAGTGGCACATCTTCAAAATCTTCATCGAATTCGTCGTCTTCGATGTCCGAAAAACGATGTTGCTGCTCAAGAGAGAGGGCAATGGCTCGTTTCACATGCTCTTCTTCATCTAGTTCTTCCAGATCACCATTCAGCTCGCCATCCTTTTGAAGAGACATTGCGATCGCTCGATTAAGATCTTCCTCCTCCTCGTCGAGTGCATAGCCATTATTCCTCGACGAGCCTTCCATCGCATCATCGCCAACAAACAACGACTGGGGATCTTCTGATAGCGCTCTCGCCGATCTTGCGGCTCCCCGAGATGACTCATGCTGTCGTCTCTGATCAGCTGCTTCCCGGTCCTGGAAATCTCGATAAGTCATATTGAGTTTGCTCTTTGGAAGTCGATTCAACCCCTCTACCGGAACATCCTCAAACTCATCCTCAGACTCCTCATCCTCCTTTCCCTTAATCTTCTCATCGGCAGCATCAATATCAATGGGCCTATCCCTCTGTCCCTGTAGCACCCTTCCCCCCTCCGTATTCACGACCCCCAGCGCCCAGCCTCCCTCCACCCCATCATTCTTAACCAACACATACTCCCTCCCCCTCTCCCCCACAATCCTGCCACCCCCAGCTAGGACATCCGCATTCATCCCATTTAAATTCATCAATCTCTGCGTCAGATTATTCCTCTCCTGCACACGCTCAATCTGAAACCTCGAAAACGCCATCCGATCTGGAAACATCTCCTCCAATTGCTCCTTACTCAATCCCATCCTCAGCCTACTTCTCAACCTCGCCGCATTCAGGATATTATACCTATCCGCCGGGGGCAGACTCCGAAAAAACTCGCCATCGAAATCGATCTTGCTGAAATCATATAAATTAACATCTTCACCATCATTGAACTGCCTCGCATATTCTTCCAATTCTTCGGCACTCATTATTCGCGGATCGTTGGCTTGACCCATGCCTTCGATACCGTTGGTTAGCTCGGGAAGATGATATTGGTCTGTTTTCTTGAATTTCCGATTCTTCTGTCGCTCCGCGGCAGACATGCCCATCTCACCCACATACACTAAATCCTCTTGTGCAGGAATAACCTCCTCTTCCTCCTCCACCCTCCCTTCCCTCCTCTCCCGCTTCCTTCTCTCCACTTCCTCCTCTCCCCTCCTCTTAATCTGCACCGCGAGCAACTTCCCCGCCGTCTGCACGGCATCCTCTCTTCTGCCCTCTCTCCTCCGCTTCCTGCCCTGAATCGTCTGTCTCTTCAACGCCGGCGCTCCGCCATCAAACACAAACACGGGTTTGATACCATGATATAGCAGTTTGGTGATGCGACGGAAGAAGCCCACGATGTGTGAGTTGCGCAGGGCGTTGCCTTCCTTGTCGCGGACGGCCTTCAGGAATTGGTAGATCCAGATGGAGGCGTCAACAGCGAGGCGTTTGCGGTTCATGGTTTCGAGGGGAGTTGGGCGCGCACACGGCGCGAGGACGGGCCAGAGGCCGGTGACACCCATTGCTGCTTCTTTTCAGTATATGGTGGTGTTAGGTAGTATATCCGCGGCTCGTTGCCGTCGTAATGCTCAAGCTCAAGGTGGGGTTGTAGACAATTTCCAGAGAATCGCAAAAGTAGCGCACATTATGCACTCCTCACACGCCTCTCTCCGAAGCGTTTTAGTCTGTACACGACTCGACAAGTGTCCGATGTTGTACGCGGACAGCTCGTCGTTGGTTGCCTATGACGTTGATGACTTTCACGGCCTAAACACGCTCTCACATGGCGATACAGTACTGTATCGCTATCCGAGCCCCTGGGGTAAGTCCGTGCGCTGGATTTTACTTTATCGAGATCCTTTCTATTTCTCTCCCTCATATTTCCCCTCCACCTTCCCTTCACTTCGACCTCCATCATCCCTCTCGAAACCGCATTCCAACTCGCCCTCAATCTACCAAGTCTCCATTCTCTGCCAAACCCACAACTAAAACGAACAATGGACGACCTACCAACCAACCCCTCGCACGACGAAGCAGAAGAATACCTCAAATCCCTTCTTAACAAAACCCTCCGCGTATACACAAACGATGGACGGATGTTCTTGGGGCAATTCAAGTGTACCGACCCCGTAAGCCTTGCTTCATCCTCCCCTCTCCTCCCTCCCCCTTTCTCCACTTCCCCCCAGACCACTGAATGCTAACTAAACCCCAACAGGACAGCAACATAATCCTCTCCTCAACCTTCGAATACCGCCTCCCCCCACCCCCAAGAACCACAGAAATCTCCTCCCGCCACCTGGGACTCGTTGTTGTTCCCGGGGCGCACATCCTGAAAATCGAAGTCGAGGCCTTCGTCAGCCAACTTGCGCCCGCTGAGAAGGAGAAATATCTGAGGGCGCAGAGGGTGGCCGAGGCGGGTGAGGGCTGAGGGGATAATGGAGGGAAATATATGACGCATACTGAAAATTAGAGGTTGGGGAGGTTGTGCGGATTGTGTATGAAGTCTTTTGAGAGGGGACGTGGGCTTCCAGTGAAGTAGGGGAAGGGAGAGGAGGGGTGCAATGGGATCTGCGAGATAGCCCTGCTATGGCAGAAGAGAGAAGACAATCAATCCATAAGGCCAGAGCTTTGACAGGCGACACAGATAAAGGAGAGGTTGACGAAGGTTCCAATACATGCTCTTTTTCGACAAGTGCAGGAAGATTCTCCAACCGAAATCAACGACATTCAAACAAGCGTTATGCCGAGAAATAAGTCAACGAGCTTTTCATTTCAATCCTACACATACAACACCCGCAAAAATCCTCCCCCACGCATCCATCTGTGTTTCCCACACTCCCATCTACCCCGAAAATTATCATTACCACCACCTATACCCCTCATTCCTTCATCCAGCGCAACGAGCACGGTGAAACGCAGTCAGAGAACATCGAAATCAAGATCCTGGGAATATCCACAGCCAGTTCGGCCCGACTCCACCCACATCCGTGTCCCGTGTACCAACACCTTTCATTTCACCTCTACCCAGCAGCCCTATTATTTCATGTGTTGATTGGGGTTTAGGCAGGGACGGTTTCCTGGCGGCCGCGCGATTCGCCGTTGAGGGCAGAGTCTTGGATGGAGGGGGCACCAACCTCCTCCTCTTCCTCCTCGTCCTCGTCTTCATACTCGCCGCCCTTGTGAGCAGAGGCCGGGACCCAGAGCCCGGATTCGCGGTCGTTCAGGGGTTGGTCTTGGCCAGTCAGGTCGTGACCTTCGGCGTTGCGTTGAACGTTGTTGCGGCGGCGTTGGGAGAGAGTGCGGGCGCGGACGGAGAGGTTGGAGTGCACAGAGGCGTTGGCGGTGACCCAGTTGGTGAGGGCGTCCTCACAGTCTTGGATGATGGCCTTGGAGGCTTCATATCCGTCGTAGGCGGCGCGGGTCTCACCGGGGGTGACGGGGGTATCGTCGACGAGCTCCAAGAGGTGCTTTCCGTAGCCGGCGATGATGGCGAGCTTCTCGCAGTGCTCACGGAGGGCATCGAATTGGTAGGTGTAGGCAGCCTTCAGCTTCTCACGGGTGATGTTGGAGAGTTGGGCCTCAGCAACGAGGGACTCAGCCTCAGCGCGAACAAGCTCCTGCTCAAGGACAACGATCCTGGGAGAGTTAGGCTCCTTGTACTTGAGTTCGGCGATGTTGTTGGTGATCTTTTGCTTGCCTATATATACGTGATAAGTACAGTGAGAATTATGGTGACTGAATAAGCTTACGGTCTCTGCTTGGCTGAACCGAAGATTCAATGTTTCGGATGCTCTTGATGGTAACACGATATTGATCATAACGATCAACATACTGGTCCTCAAGCTCACCGATCTCGTAGAGCAAGACACCAAGCTTGTCCGTGACATCCGAAACATCGTCATCGCATGCCTCACCCCAGATGGACAGTTGTTGCTACCTCAGTCAGTGACGTATTCACTTGCCAAAATTCATAACTTACAGCGACTTCCATGCGCTCACGGCCGACAAGCTCCATGCTGCGCATAACGTTCTTCTCCATCTTCACGAGCTGGGAGAGCTTCTTGGAGAGGTCTGGGCCGCCAAAGCCGGCGGTTTGGCGACGGAGAGCATGGCCTATTCCCATACATATCAGCATGGTGTAACATAAACGGCGTACATAGACATAATTGATTAGTTTCGAAAGAAATTTGATGGAGAAAGGAGGGTTTTGCAAAAACGCAGAAAGTGCTAGCCTTGTAGCATTTTGCTGGAGAGGGCAACATGCAACCAAACTATCATACGACAATTCGCAAGGAGTTGTCTCAATCGCCATGGTCTTGCTATGATCCCATGCCCTTCACTCAACAGCTCGAATCTGCCAAGTGTGATATTTCAATATTGACCTGCCGGTGTGAGGACCACGTCATAGAGATGTTCACTGACCGAATCCACCCTTTCCGAACAAACGCCCCGACTTCGTGCTCGATGCTGGTGGGGGAGGGTTTTGGAGTTGCGAGGCCTGGCAGAAGCATCATTAGCATCATTCTCAAGTCTCTGCCTCTGCCATGCCGGTCAAGAGCTGCAGCGGCTTACCGTGGGAGCCCGCGATTGTCTCATGGAGTATGTGCGATGCATCTTGCTGGTAATGTGTTGCTTCAATCTTCCTTCGTTCTTGTTCCTTCCTTAGCTGTTTGAGAAGCTTAATAGAGGGCAATATGAAGCTTGGGTTGTTTGGGTTGTTTGTTTGATGTTTATTGAAGGAGGGTTTGTGGTTTTGGGGGACGAGGAGTTGTTGATGGATGATCGTCACTTATTGCGGCACTACCACAACTGCCTCGCTCCCCACAGCCATGACGTAGCCACACTACTAACCAATATCAAATGCGTTTAGGAGTAGACTGAGGTCTGACCTTGCATATCGGGGGCCCCTTCATAACTCGATTCTGATTACGCCCGCATGAGATATTCCTGTTATAAGCATGTGCTTTGTTTTTGTATTTTTCTTTTCCATCAACTGAGTGGTTGATGTATGTACTGTACTGTACTGTACTATGTGTTCCTCGTTTTTTCTACCCAACTGCATTCTCACCCCAGACAACAACGCCACGGCAACACCTCCAAGTCAATACGTCACCTCCTTGCTTCTCCCCTCAGCACTTTGCTGTATTGGTGATTTGGAAATGAACGCAATTTTGCAGTTGGTCTCTTAGCCGTAGAACTATTCTGGTTATGGGCTTAGTGAGTGCCTCCGGGTTATTGAATGTATTGTAATACTGGTGGCTGTGCCCCAACTTCGACAACGACTGGAAGTCTTGTGGCTTCGGTGCAAGTGCCGTGCCGTTGTTTTGTGTTTGTGTAACGGAGGGACCAAGGATAACAGACCTTTCGGAATGTTGAGTCATGGATGCTTAAAAGGACCTCAGGTAACCTGAAAACACAAGGCTAGGTACCGGTTTTCATAAAGGAATTCGCCTTTGTACCTATGTAGCTAGATCTAATACCGAATCTTGCTGTCAACAGGAGACTCCTCGCTGTCAATTGACAGTCTCCACCAAGTCAATCAGCCTTAAATTCACACCACTTTCCGATGTGTTCACAGCAAGCCGCGAAATTCCCATCTTGGCCTTGCCGTTTGTTGCTAACCAGAACCCCTGTATACGTTAAATATAATTTTATACTCACATAGCAAACGAGGAAGTAATTTGTTGCGAGAATTCATAAGCTCAATTCAATTAAGATTACTCTCGCTCCCCTCGCCCCCACCATCTACTCATCTATCACTCATCTATCTTCATCCAATCCTTGAGGTCATAATCATACAGCATCTCATAATCTCATCCATCCACCCGTCTCCGTATCATACAACTCCACCCCCCTCAAACGTATCCTCTTCCACCAATGGCGCCTCCTCCCTTTCCCATTGGCATTCCCCCGTCTTGAGCCCCATCCCCAATCCAGCTCAAGTGCAGCCATGCCTCCAATATCAAACTGGACGCCAAGCTTCCCGACCCCGTTCCCCCATCCCAGCCGAGTATTTTAATAATCCTACACCCATAATAATACATTCTATATTTCCCAAACCCCAAAAAGGCAGACGCAAATCGCAAGGACAAAACCCCATGCCCCCGTTCCCGAAAAACAAAAACCAAAAACCAAAATCAAGCTCAGCCGCAAGGCTGTGGACAAAACGCGAAGACGTATTTTCCATCCCAGAAAAAATAGATATCCAGACCCATATATTACATCCCACACTCATAATTCCGTGCTGCATAAAGCAGGTTCGCCGCCCGGTTGGGTATCGGGGTATCGCTAGGTCGCTCAAGGAAATAAAACCAGGTCTATAGGTGCGGAAACAAGGAGAGCCAGCCCAAAATGACAAGTCTATGCGATTCGACGAGGAGAGCAAGGAACGAGAGGAGAAAAGGGAAAGAAGAAGGGAAATATGCAAGGGTATAATCGTAGTGGTGCATGAAGTGCGTAATGGTGGTATAAGTCGTGAACCGGTTCAGGTATGTGTAGAGCTGTATGTGGTGTGGTGTGTGAAGGTGTAGGTGCCATCTATGTGTGGGTATCAAGTATGTTGCGCGGCGTATGTGACGTGGTGTATGCGTGCTGGTATTATAAATGGGTATCGCTGGAAGAAATCGAAAGCAAGTCTATGTGTTGAAACCAGGAAGCAAAAGTCGGAAACAGTCGAAAATCCAGTTGAGAAATGCAACGCTCGTTTTTAATCGCTAAGAACGTATGAAGCAGACTGGGGATGTTTAAAATTAGTCCCCGCGAGGCGGGCGAAGGTGGTGTGGTAAAGCTGATGTGCTGTATGTCAGGTTGTAATTGCTGTGAGAATTCGGGGGTGGTAGAGGAGTTGTTGTGAGAGTGCGATATTAAAGCGGTGAATTTCGAACGAGGTGACGTTGAACTCTGATAGTGTGGGGGCTGGCGAAGAACATAAAGTCTCAATTTCGGTCATTAAAGATGTCGAGAGTATTTTGGCGGCAGTGATTTCGTAAATCGTGAAACCCTTAAACGGCTGCTCCTCAAGCCTCCGTAGCTTATCCTCGAATTTCCTGTTGGGGAAAGATAATCTGCCACTTCTTCAACTCGGTCGGAGCATGCACTGCACCACATCCCACGAGAATAGCCCTGCATTTCTCATATCTCGACAGCTCCTTCTTCAACACATTACGGCGCTCTTGGTGCTTCAGCGTCGTCGCAGCATGCATCCCAGTGACGAGGACGACGATTTTATCTTTTGTGGCATCCAGGACACTCCTCCCGTTCCTATCACAGCAATTGACCATCGCCTCTCGTCTTGTGGGCAATTCCAGACTCAACACATACTCGAGAGCCTCACTCAGACCACGAGTGGAACAGTTCCAGACGACGCTGTGTCCTTCCTTGTCCAACACGTGGAGAGCTTCTCGGAGGTAGGCGTTTCCTGCTGGTATGAGCTCGCGGATGAGCTCTGCGGTCTGAGAAGCACTCTCCTCCGAACGTTCTTGTGTGAGGAAAGCGTGGAGAGGTGTCATACCAGTACGGTCCGGCTCATTGCGGTCGCGGCCACAGGCACCAGCACAGCGGACTTGGTCGAGGTAGGAGTTCGTGTGGGCGTTGTACTGGTTACAGATGCTGCACAGATAGTAGCCGTAGAGTTGATTGCTGGTACCTCGTGCTCCACGGGCGATGTGGTGGAAACCGTATTGCTGGGTATTTGATTGAATGCAAGTGAAATGGCGAGCTAAAACCAGTGTCACTGCAGTGATGCCAGCTTGGAGGTTGCTAGATTCGACGGGAGATTCCTTTCTAAGCTTTTCGGAAGCTTTGTTCATAGCGTAAATAATGTCTTTGCCAGAGTTGTTGAGGGAACGTAGTTGGTACTCAGCCAGAGGGAATGCGTCAATCACTCCTGCATACAAAGCCTCGGGAAGAGGATGCAGTAATATAGCATGGAGTGGTGTACGGCCTTGTATATCTCGCTGGGTAAGAAGGATTCCAGGTGGTTGCTCGCGTTTATGAAACCACTCCAAGAAACCAATGACCTCGTCACCAGTAAGGTTGAGAGGGTTGAATACATGAACCGGGTTTTGACCAAAGACATTTTGATTGCAGCCGTCTCCTGCGTGAAGGAGGGCGACTAGGTGATCCATCTTGACTCCTGCCAGCATAAGGAAGTGATTCGGGGTGTTACCAGCGAAGTCACTACGAGGATAGTCTCTAAGCTTTACCATGTATCCCACGAACGAGTCCCGATCAATACCACGAGCACTGAGCATCAGTGCGAACAGCGGATTGAACCCACAGCCAGGGCAAATTTGGAAGTTTTCGAAGTATTTTGCTTTGCTGTGGTCGGTGGAGCAAGGGACAACTCGAAGATAATTAAACTTTGTGTTCCAAGTCCCGTATTTGTGATCATGCTTGGGTACTTTGAAGGGTCGAAGGGGAAGTTGCGGGAGGGGTTGCGTTGGTTGCATCCTCTGCGGAACTGGAATTCTCTGCTGGGCCTGATAGTAAGTTCCAGAACTCAGTGACGTGCTGTTGGAAATTGCTGCATGCAATAATTGAGGTCGTTTCTGCTGCTGCTGGAGTGAGAATTGGCTGCTGGAGCCCAGCGAGGACGCTGTAGTTACGGCAGAGAGCATGGAGAATCTACTCGACTCATCAAAGGGGCTAGAGATCTCACTCCCCGATGCCCATGTGTCTGTGGTCGATATTGACAGGCGGTCGCTAGGGTTGGTCATACTTGGCTGGCGCGGCCCCATGATAGGCAAGTAGTCCTGGTTCTGTAGCATTTGTTGCTGCATCGTTTCTTGTCGCATAGGTTGTGCTTGAGGATTCAATTGTGGTTGTGGTTCTGGTTGTGGCTGTCGAATGGGTAGGATGTGCCTTGGCTGGTGCGTTGGAGGTGGTGTAGGCACTAGATCTGGACTAGAATTGTTCCCATCAGAGACCAGGTCGTACAATGTGACGATCATTTGCTCGCGTGCCCATCTCTCAGTTGGAAAGAACCAGTCGCGATAACGGTTTTGGAATGTCTTATATCTATTGCAAGACCAATCAGCAATTTTTGACATGCTGGAGAACGTTGGAACTTACGACCAATCAAGCGTACTAGTCTCTGCGATCGCCTTCGTGATATCAGGGAAGCTCATCATGGTCATGTACAGTCTGACGAGTTGGTATTGATGGGTAGGCTCCCAGTTTCTGTTGCTGCGAATTCCATTTGGGTCGAGGTGGTCCAGAATTCTGCGGCATTGGTCATCGGTGAGGGCAAAGCACTGGGTCCGGCTAGGAAGGTGGGTATTTCTTGGTGAAGCCATTTCGATGTGATATTTAATTGAGAAAAGGGTCAGGGTGTGTAATGTCTTATCGCCTCGCAAGTCATCGAGACGAAAAGAGCCTCCCAAGACGAGCTACAGCGGGGGGGAAGCGTATGCGAGCCTGTACAAGACATATACAAAGTACTGAAGTGGTGCTTGGGTCCCGGATGGCGGGTGCCGTATTGAGAAACCAGTCGCGGGGAGCTTAGATAATAGAAATAGCTTGAACTGCGCGAGAGGAGCGATACGGCCGGGAAGTGTGTTCTGGAATTCTGGAAGCTTGCGGAGGAGTCGATGTGAATATCCCGCTGGCCGTGGGCAGGTGATTGAATCGCAGTTCTTAATCGTGTTTTGGCCAGGAGAACGCTTGCTGTCGCGGACAGGATCGTGTCGTGTCGTATTTATTATCGTCGTAGTCGTACTTCGTAGTAATGAGTGACTGGAAGCAGCGCAACTAAAGGCGTCGTTCGTTGCAAGGGGAGAATATTTAGGCGTGCGTTGTTGGTTGTTGGCTGAAGGTCGTCGAGGGAGGTGGGGATTGGGGAGACGAAAGGCATAAGCGGGTTCTTGTACTCTGGGTGATTGCATACCCAGTGTCCGCCCAGCGCTCTCCGCTGCCATCAGGACCCCCTGGTCGCACAACCTGTGAATAATGGGTGAGACTTTCAGACCAAACTCCCTACAGTACTGTACCTGCATGCCGCAAAGTGCAAGACTGGCCGTCTTCTCCATTGGATGGGATGGACAGGGGCAGCTGAGAGTTGGGAGGGGAGGGGAAAAGAGGTGCGCCGGGGATGAGGGGCGGAACACAGAGCGGAAGCGGACCCAGGACGAAGGCGAGAAGAGAAACGTACTGGACTGTAGAATAGTGTACTGTAGCTCTCAAATGCTTCTCTGGCCTCGTGGCGCTCATCCAAGGGACCAAGAGCCACTACTGAAGAAGCATAAAGAAAGGCTCGGCAAACTCTCTTTGGCAGTGGTGTTGTCTGTTGGAGCAGGGGCAAGTTGCAATTGCAACGGGGGCAACAAAGGCAATGAGGGCTTGCGAGGCGAGGTTAAACACCACAATCCTGTTCACGACGTTTGCACTTCCGTCATCGAGGATAAGACGTGGTCAGCCGGCGGTTTGTGGATTCAGGCGCTGCAGGCGGAGAGCAGCCTCTGGTCCTCGGTGCCAGATCTCCCCTCTTTGAAGCAAGCCAGCCTGCCTCACTATCAGATCGAGGACAAAGCTCTCTGGCTGCCACGATAATCGTGATCTCCTCCACCGAACTTCAGAATGCCGCACACCGCTTCTTGTTGCCCAATATTCGAAAGGTGAGACTGGTTCATTCACAACTTCACCTGTTTTGGACGCCTCGTAGGGCAGATTTCCCATGTATTGTACGGAGGTACAGGGCCTCTAGATGGAGCCTGAAATAGTGAGTCTTGTGAGAAACCTTTGAAGGTCCGTGCCAGTGGTGACAGCCTCCCAGCCCGGGGTTTTTGGGTGGATAGGGGAGAGTCTGAGTGTGAGTTGGTGCATCGTGGTGGTGGTGTAACTTGGGCCATGCTGGGCCCGGGTGCGATTCTGGCTTCATGCTGGATCGAGGGCATTTTGAGCTATGTACCCTCCCTCAGGTCATCAATCTAACTTTGCTTCTAGAACAATGATCTCCCGCTATCCACTGATGGCCACAGGGACCGTCGTATTTGTTCCAACATGGAACATGCGACATCCAAACGGGGCCGGCAAGAGACAGTCACTCGTCCTGGTAATAGATCCTCATTTCATGCTCTCAGCATAGGAATCATTAATGGACAAGGTGCTTCTCTTACAACAACTTGCCGAAGTAAATTTCCTGAGAGTGCCATCGCTTTGGAGACTCTGCTTTCGCTTCAAGTTTTGACCTTGTAGGTAGGCACTTACCAGATGGGCGAATGTGGCGATTTGGCAATCCCTAATTTTCATGGGGGGCTTCATCTGATTACCAGATTCCTATGTGCCAGGCAGCCGGCTCGCGGAGTCGCAAACTCCAAACTTCTTGTTTTGTCATTTGGCATTATGAATCTCGAAATCTTGCAGGCCGACTCCTCTATCGGTGAAGCTTGCATTTCCATTTGCCAACTGTGCATGTGCATGCTCGATCTCCCGCTTTGGCGCAAGGAAATAGCGTTCAATCTCAGTCAGCTTTTATTGTACAATAATAATAAGTGACGTCCGAGGGGCGGGAGCTGGCAGTCAAGCCTCGTCGTTGCTCGGAGTTTAGGGTATTGGAAACAGGATCCCTCCAGTCTCTCCTCACCCAGCCCCCTGTACTTACGCCTTCCCCAACTCCACACGACGAGTCAGGGTTTACAGTAAGTTGCTTATGAAGTTAATCCGCCTGGTCACTTTCTCCACGGTTAGCAGACGCGCAGCTAGGCGGTGAACTGAGGGGTGCCGTGGTTTGTAGATGTGCCAGCAACAATATCACCATATCCACTGTCCAGTCGTCCGCGGGGGGTCAAGTCTCAGGGCCGAGTCTAGAATCAAGTCCAAATCATGGTTATTTGCAGCGCCTTGACAATTGAAAATTCTTGAAGGAGGCAGGGTCAGGGTAGGTGAAGTGCTGCTGCGAGACTAGTGTACCGGTACTCGTCCCCGATTAACTGGCAGCAGTCAACCCTCCCCTCGAAGGGTACAGTACGTGAGTACTCGAGAAGGGGAGCGGAAGGGAGAGCAGAGCTGCCAAGCAAACCATCATACAGTAGTGCCAGTACACAGTCCATGTAGCCTCACCGGGGCCGGAATGAATGTCACCAGCAAAATGATACTAGCTTCCGAGCTGTCGAAACCGTTCTCATTGTTTAAATCGTCTCGATAACCCCGACCAGTTGGAATATTCAGGTGTGCCGCTTTTTGTCTCACTGCGAGGCAACATCCCATCTAACCTCCACGTTAAACTTCGCCACGGCAAACGCTCATGTTAACTCGGTCTCACTATGCTCCGACCAAACAGGGTTGTCACTATAATGCTGTCAATTAAGGAGAACGCGACCAGTATCATGCAATCCACCTCCGTCCGTAGTGTGGATTTGGCGAGGGACTGGGGCTGTGTTGGTCGTGTTTGTCTCTCTCCTCGGTCATCTCACCCGGCATCATGAGAACAAGCCCACGCTTTGCGATGGCCACACCTCTACCTTCGTAGTCAGGTACTTAACGCAAAATCAGTCAATAGGGAAACGACGAAAAAGAAATGGGCCAAGGACTCAATCAGATTTCCCAATGCATACCATTCCCACCGACAAAGAATCGAGCTTGACGATTGCACAGGGATACGAAGTACACAGTTGGGCATTTCAACATCACCGTGCTGCGGGCACGGTAACAAAAGTTATACTGTACAGTATGATGCCGAGGAGTGTAAGCCTATTACCGTCCACCCAGATGGCTTTCTCCAAGCTATTTTAAGTGCTCTGTATTCCAGAGATCGGCAGAACATGAAACATAAAACCTCAAGGCAAAGACAACACATGAGTCCATCTGGAATGTTCTCCAGATGCAGCAGGCTGGCCATGTTACTGAAACCAGAGAGTTGATCACCAATTCCCCAGGAACCAAGATCGGGATGAGAAGAGGATCATGTAGCCAAGATGCAGGCCATGTTCGTTCCCCCTCTTTCCACCCAGCCCGAAAAATCCGCTTGCTTGCTTCTCCTCCCACGTCCATCGGCCTGTACTGTACTGTACAAGCAGTATCAAACGTGGAAACGAAACTCACGCAGCCCCTGGTTTCCATATCAGGGTGGCGAACACTTAAAATCCAAAGTTCTGACAACGATGCAGAAACAGAAAGATGCAAGGCCGTGGCCGACTACTGTAGAGAGCAATTGGGGTGCACTTGAACCCCGGGCCATGCATTGCATTTCAGCTTCGTTGTGTCTCTGATTTGGACCAACGACCATCCAGGGCAGCCTCACAAAACCGAAGAAAAGAGCGCTGGCTGCGGGGGCAGAAAATGCAAGACCACAAATACAAAACTCTGGAATGCGAATCCGTAGTTTTCGTACCTGGACTTGCAGACGACTGCCTCGTATGTCGTGCAGTAAAAAAGGTATGCGATGCGGAACAAGGAGAAGCTACTGTCTGTAGGACGAGTCGAAATACCTGAGTGAGATGCTAGAAAGAAGAAAGTCTCGTGGGTTGTGACTCTCGTACAGTACTATGCTGTACGAGGGTTTCCTCAGGCCATAAGGCTACCAGTCCATCCTCCCACGTGATATCAAAATATGCAACCAGACGCGACCAACGCTTTACACTAACCCACCAGACTACCCATTGCAGTCCACAACCACCAGAACTGCAATGCGTCGCGCCTCGGAGTGATGCCATTTTGAAGGTTCCTGTGGGCACTGCAAGAACCAAAACCAGCTGCCTACAGATAGCCACCTCGTCCAATAATCAGACCCTCCCAGCTCTGCCCCCCCTCCCCCGTTGTCAGCACATTCATCAACTTCAAGGTCCCGCCCCCTCGTGGTAGTGTCCTCGGTCACTATTGACTGCTCTATAGACGTCGGTTCCGCGGAGCCTTTGCACGATAATTATCCCCTCAATAAAAGCTCTCGATGACTATCTCGTGGGCCAATCAACTTATCACCGATTTTATGGGAACGTCTCATCATCTATACAGTCTCATTTGAAAAGTCCCCCCGTCAATATGTACAGAAGCAGAAATCTAGACAGATCTCGAGACTCGAGCTCGGCTCGCAGGTCTGGAGCTTCTGGAGCTCCTGGATCTTCTGGATCCTTCAACGCTGCACGATGTCAAATGCCCAGCCAGCCAATTGATCTAACGGCAGATGATACTCCTCCAAGATCGCCTCGACCTCAGTTCATCGACCTCACGGGCGACTATCCCGAGCTTTCTCGTAGACGCAGACCATCTCCGCCACTCCCATCATTCCGCCGTCCTCCATCACCTTTCTCGGCTCCCTCAGAAAAAAACCAGGGGTTGGAATCAAGTTCTCAGCCGCAGGATGCCTCCGAGTCACAGCGTTTATCAGGTGTAGGGGGTCAAACTGGGTCACTGATCCAAGAATCTCCCGGCTCTTCAAAATCACCTAAACCACCAATGAAGCAAAGTCCGTCTTCTGGCCGAGCACCAGTTCAACGCCCTCCAGCAAAGGCAGAAGTGTTGAAAGCACACAGCTTTACTAGCGAAGGTCCAGCCAAATCTTCAACTAAGAAAGACGAAGGCTCCAGGAGAAGCAGTTTTACTAGCGATGCCCCTGGCAGAGTTTCTTCTAGAAAGGATGGAAGCTCGAGGGCAGGCAGCTTCGTTAGTGAAGCTCTTAGCAAGAGCTCCACGAAAAATGACTCAAAGTCAAACCCAAAGTCTACTGGAGTTTCTTCTAGAGACTTGTTCGAGAGGTTAAGGGCAAAAGGAGGAACACCCGCTGCGAGCCAGAAATCACCTCAAGTTGTGCCTAGCGAGGCAGAAGGCTCGAATTCCGATCCGTCAAATGCCCATATTTCAGCTGCCACGCGGAAGCCTATTATTAAGCATAGAGATTCATCCAATAGCGCTCGGCCCGCTCAATCTGACACCCTGGACAAGAATCGTCCTATGCGAGAGACTTCTAGCTCTGGGAAAGGTAGTAGCTTGAAGGCAGTATCTACTACTGTTCGCCTATCACCCCAGGATCCTGCTGAGAAACCATTGAATTTTCAGCCTGTGGCAGACAAGAATCCCAAGCCCAGAGAAGCTCCTTCAGCAAGCCAGAATATTACCAACCCTCTGGGGGATAAGCCTTTGCCATCCAAGGAAGATCCGCTCGCCGGTAAGCTCCCAGAGACCACCCATTCATCGACAACAAATATTTCTTCAGGTTCCGGAAATCACACCCAACTTCCTGCAGGAGATCCTTCAATTCCTGCAGCACGAAGCCTTTTGGACCGCGCAGATGCTGTGTCTCGTACTCGGCTCCCGGCAAGGAGTTCCAGCCTTTCAAAGACAGATCCTGCAACCAGTGAGAGCTTCCAACCAGATGCTGCCGTTCAGAGCAACGTTGCTAAGACGATGGAAATCCCAAAAGGTCCTGCTTTTCCCAAGGAGGCGCCAGCTGTCACTCCTGGGTTTGAAGATTCCAGAAATCTTTCAAGCCAACTTCATAATGCCATCCCCCAAGCGATATCCGCCGAAGAAGGCGATGGGCACATTGGCGAAGATGACGATATCGGATCTGTTGATGAAGAGGGTGACGTACGGATGTCAGACATCGAATCTCTGCCTGCATCGCCTACCTCACCTTCAAGGAGGTCCACTCGTGCGACTCGGCACCCGCCAAAGTCTAGTTCCACTTCTCCATTAGTCACTCGTCAAAAGATCCATAGGTCCAAGGCTCAAGTCGTGCAACGGGGAACATCAACACCTAAAGTTTCCAAAGCTCATATTGACGTTCTAGATGATACGAGCAACTCTCCTCGTAGAGTCACACACAACCAGCTGCAGAAACAGTTTGAGATATTCAAGAAGTGTATGGACGCAGATCACGCCCTGGTGGTTAGATGGCTTACACATGACAACCTTACACAATCTAAGAGAAAGAAACCAAAATTCCTAGATAAAGTATCACCGTTCGCTAATATGAGAGCTATTCACCTCGACCCAGACGACGACAATCTGACCAGATTTGACTCAAATGTAAGCAATCAAATTGGAGATAGAGCGGGGACTAACATGCATAGGCCTTGACCAAAACTAAATTCAACAAATGGAAGACTGTATCTGACGCTAAAGTGATGCCGATAGACAACACGAAGGTGCCTCACTACAGCTCCCACACTTACTTGAAGAGGAACATTCTTACTGCTGATGATGAGACTCTAAAATTTGTTCCATATATGAAGGAAACAGACGGCAAGGATAAAGACGCTCAGTTCAAGAAGCTAGTGTCAGAATTGTCGGAAGTCTACAAGACAGACTCGAGCAAGCCGGCTGCTGTAAGGGACGAAGCAGCTAGAATAGGGGCATACATTCCTAGCTGGCTTGAAGAATTGAAAGATGGCGAGCTCAAGTTTGATTGCAGCGAGCAGACTCTTCTCCACCACCTTACCTTCCACGACGGACTAGATAATAATCCTCCCAGGTTGAAGCCTAGAGAGAAAAAGGTCCTCCTAGAGACTTTCGGACCCCCCCTGTCGGAAGATGTTGCTAGGGCAGCAGAAGACCTCTGCGTAGGGTTCTGTTCAGCATTTAATGGTATTTACATTCGAGATGCTATATACCCAGATGAACGGCTCAAGGAAATGGTGGACGCTTCAAGAAAGAAAGTCAAGAGCCCGGGAAAGGCAGGAGAGTCATCTTTTAACGACCGTCTGAGCACCTATCTTAACCTCACATGTTTGATATGTGGTGCTGTGGATTGTCCTACTCATGGCGATTATTCCCACTACAGAGTCAACCCCAGCGATGATTCAGATACGGAGCAAGAGCCTGAATTCTCTTATCAGCATCAGCCCCTAATCCTCGATTATGAGGCTACAGTTCGCAGACTGAAGAGCCGCCAAAAGCATGACGAGCCGTTCGTGCTGGACAACAAAACCAGTGGACCTTGCTCCCAGGAGTGCTACAAGTCTATAGATCACCAGGAACGAGACTATACATGGGATCCGAGTCACACCAACGTCCTTGCACAAATGCTTCTTACTATGACGAACAAGGAGAAGCAGTCTTGTTGGATCGCTTATCAGTTGGAAGTACCCTGTTGGGAAGTCTATTCTCAAATAATTGAGTACGAGAATGGGAAAATAGAGAGTGAGCCCGAGAGCCCGGAGCGACCAGGCCGGATAAAGCGTCCAGAATGGTACGATAATAAGAAAAAGACTCTGAGGGGGAACTTGGACGAATCGACCGAAGCGCATTTGCATCAAGAAAGGCAGCAAGCAAATCCAGTATGTCTCCTTATCAAATATGTACAACAGAGGAAAGCTAACAAAACAGTGTTCCCATGTCGGGCCATGTGTCAAAGACGCCTGCCCGTGTGCTAAGGATAACCTTCTTTGCGAGAACTACTGCGGCTGTAACAATGACTGCCCACGAAAGTTCACAGGATGTGCCTGCTTGTCATATGGACTTGCATGTGTCTCAGACACTTGCATCTGTGTACAAATGAATCGGGAGTGCGGTCCTGAATGTGGATCTTGCGGAGCTGTTACCCGTCTCAACCCCGCCAACCGACTTAAAGATGACCTTTTCAAAACCGGCTGTCAAAATATTTCTCTTCAGCGGAATGTATCCAAGAAGCTAGTCATTGGCGAAAGTCAGTTAGCCGGTTTTGGTCTCTACCTGGTGGAGCGTGTTCAGAAAGGCGATTTCTTAAGCGAGTATGCCGGTGAGGTAATCTCATCAGCCGAGGCCGAGCGTCGTGGCATTGTCTATGACAAGAAGTATCTATCCTTCCTCTTCGATCTCAATCAAGATTGGGTAATTGATGCTGCTCGTCTCGGAAACAAAACCCGGTTCATCAACCATGCTGACAGTATCGCCAACGGCTTAAACTGTGAAGCCAAAATCATGCTTGTAGGCGGCGAGCACCGAATCAAATTCATGGCCTTGCGAGACATCGAAGTTGGCGAGGAACTGCTTTTCAATTATGGCAAGAAATTTGCCGACAAGCATGGCCTCAATAAAACCCTTCCCAAGCCCAAGGCAGGAGGTAAGCGAGGTGTCCTCGAGGGTGACGACTTGGATGCATTGGACGGTATGAGTGCTCGTAAGAAGGGAGCTAGAGGACAGATGGAGACTGCTATTAACACCAGCAAGCGTGGTGGACGAGCTCCACGGGGCAGAGGCGGGGGCGGCCAAGGCAAAGCCAGAAAGACTGCTAATACGCCTACAAAGCCCACTAGCTCTGCTCTTGCTGATCCAATGCTTCATCCAATTTTCGAGGGCATGGATTTGGATCCCCAACCGAGTGATGAGGATGATGTTTATGAGACGCCACAGGAGGAAGAGGATGATGGCGTAGAGGACGAGACCCCGCGGGCGAGATCGAGGAGGGATGTCAGGAAGCCAGTTAGGTACACGAGATGAGGGGTTTGCGAGCTGTTATACGTTGTCGAGGGATAGTGCGGGGAACGAGTTTGGATCTCCTGGAGGGGAAACAATACCTGTATCTCTTGGTAGCTAGCTGAGGGGAGTCACTCTATAATTATGAAGATAATTCAACATAGCAGGTCGATGCCTATAAGCCGTGAACAGCACGTGCAGGAGAGAGAGTTTTCATATGTCAGTCCTCGGATGCCTTCGTGTATCCTCGTATTGTTTCTCTTTCTTTGACCCGTCATATCGTATAGCTCAAACTGCCCCGGAGAATTCTCAACGAGCAACACCTTGCTCTAATATCTGCGCACGAGATGCACAACAAGTCAAAAAAGAGTCAAGATCCAAAACACCCTTTATCACAAATAATCTATTAAAGTACTACTTCATCACTCATTAGACCTACTATTCTTCTTACAATCTAGTATTCCCTATCAGCCCTTCGCAACCACCGACTAATCCTCGCCCTCACTAGGAACTTCAAGCTAACCCTCGCGCCTCCCTATCAAGCTCCATCCTCACTGACTCGACCTCATTCACACCATTCCCCTTAACCCCATTCCTCCCATTAAACGGGATATCTTCGATCATCCCCGCAAACCTTAAAGAATCCTGGGGCTAAGCGGAAACGAGGAGTTAGAAGCATGTAAGATAGACGGCAGGGGGTACACCAAGCGGACGATTGATTTGTTCGAACTTGGTTTGAAGAAATTACAGATAAGGATGCTTAGAGCAGACTCCGCTATAAGCCGCAACTTATAGTCGTGGGTGACTTGCACTACACAGCTCCCCACAACAAGGCATCCAGGTCTCTGGATTTGGCCGCGGACTGCCCCTCCCGGAAAGAGAGTGACCCCGCCGTGATAGTTTGAAAATTAATGCTGACTCACTCGGGATGGATTTCTTAAAGCCAAGTAGTATTCCAGCATGTCAACCAGGAAAAGGTGTGATAAGATCCACCACAGGTCTGTTTGAGGCATTCCACTCAGAATCAGTACTGACTACATCAAAACCCGCACCACTGCCCCCGTAGAATTGATATGGGTTTGCCAAAATCCGAAAGACGCGCGATGCCATAAGTGAAGTCACAACATAGATCGAAACTTCATGGAAAGACCCGAAGTCCAGTTTCCAAACCAACTTGCTAGTCGATGGTGTTTATGGTTAGGACGAACATTTCTAACCAATTTTCTAGAGTAACAGTAATTACCCATTGAAAGATACTAGTTATCAATCAGTTTTGTTTCGAGAATAAAATGTGGGTGAACTTGGTACAAGTTGGCCCGCGATTTCGAAAATTCAGTTGTGTTCTGGGCCAGCCTATTTGATTATTTCTGATGGAGACTCTCTCATGGTTGACAATATTGCCTGAACTAAAGCATGTCCTGGACTCCTGGAATTGGTAGCTGTGGCAGCATTTCGGAGAGATGTAGCGAGTACTATTCCTCCCCTCTCTACTGTAAATAAGGGTTAAATCTGATGGTGGAATGCCATTGAAAATTTTAAACTTTAAATCAGGGTGAGGGTAGTACACTTATACTTTCAGTTAGTGTCAAATATACAGTAGTTCGGGTGAACCTGAGATCTTGTCTGTTTCGGAAATATGATTAAATTTGCTAGCACGCGCATCCTAGTGTATAACAGAAGCACCCCTAAGGTCTTCTGGGGTAGGGATGCTCTTCCGTAGGCAAGTCTAGAAAAACTGGATACTTTATTGAAAAAATTGCACCTTGCTTGTACTGTATACCGGATCCAAGTACGGTCAAATGCCTTCATTGCAACGGGAATCGACACATAGGGCGCCAAACAGCTCGATCCGACTTGGGGAGCAACGGACACTTCAGAGCTCCCCGTCAACAAAACATCTGGATTCCTACTTCCTAGGCTTAATATGTTCTGGGGATGATGACACATAATTCTGCGCAAATAACCTGAGATGCAATTGGTCACTATCTGCAGCGCTGCACGGCGCGTACGTTAGCTATTTCATTAATACCGCGATTAAGTCCACAGGGCTCGAGGAGTAACTATAGAATCGCAATCATTTTAGAAGACGTCAAGACTCCTTTGTGGCTCGCTTAGTTGAGATGAAGGCTTAATACTTTATGCCTGAGCCTGGTGTAGAGAGTGGGTGTGTGGGGAGAATCAAGCTTAACAGTGCGGCCGACGCGTGTTTTTCAACTGAGAGTTATCTAGCTCTGTATTTTCATCGAGAACTTCTGCAGAAGAACAAGTTTTGCTATGGTTATGGAGCACTTCCTCGGAAAGTCAGCTAGGAACACCGTGCTCTGCCAAGCTGGTGTCAATTTTTGATGCAGACTGCAGATGACCGTTGGAAATATATTTTTCTTGGGGTCTGAGGATAATAATCGCCAGTCTGATCGATGAATCGAAAGACCGTATTTAACGGGGAGACGAATGCTTTTCAAAAATTGCGAAATTACTGAGATCTAGTAACGGAATCTATCTTCAGCTCGTATAGACGAAACGATTATGTTATGAACTGAGACTCTCTCCTCTACATCCTACTTATCTTTTAAACTCCTTACTATCTAGCTAAAATCGCGTCACCTCGAAGCTTTTTGAATCTTGCAAGACTACTTTTACCCGTCTTATCGAAACACCTTTCCGGAACCTAAACTGGTAGTTGTTGAATGTCCAGCCTACTTTCAATACCGGAGAAGGGAAGCTATCATCTTGCCCAATAATTTGAGTTCCACCGCTCCATTCCATCATTAGAATATATATATTCCATCCTCAAGGTCTAATAATTTAACTGCTATTTCCGGACCTGAATGCCCGACTATGATGTCCTAGTCCTTGGATAAGTGGCTTTGAAAGTTGAACCAGAATTCTAGATGAAGAAATCTTAGATTTACGCAAGACTGAACATTTATGTTCTTTATCTACCTGTAAATTTTCTTCCATCAAGACTCTCTCACACCGACAATAATCTCGGCATCGCTAACAGCAACTTCTCCCCCTATTTGATTCGCTTCATCGCTAAGCACCTCCAGTTCAATTTACCCCAGACAACCATCAGCCTATTCTGAACCCGGAAATCCACCAAAGAATCACACTTCCGTCGAAAATTATATTAATGATCTATTTTTCCCAATACGTGGAATATCTCCAGTCATTTCGGATCTTTGCAGAATGCGGGGTAAAGCAACAATGAACAAGTGTCATCTCGAGATGAATAAAAGATGTCTATACCCCTCAAGTACTTCTGACGTGAGTACGGAGAATACAAATAAAATCATGTCTTTTGTTTTGTTCTTGTCGAAGATTACGCTGCTGGCGAGTGTTGCATTCGCATCTCCGCACGGAGAAGTCATTGATAGAGCGAAGGCAGCCTCATCACTCAAATACTTCATTACCTTGTAAAAAATCCTAGACCACGCGAACTATCAACGACTAACCTAGGATTATTCAGTGGTGACAGCTATTCTCAGACCGGCTTCTCCATTACCGGGACAAAAGCATCTGTTTCCAACCCGATCGGCAATCCAGGTTTCCCTGGCTATACCACCGCAGGTGGGAATAATGTAAGGAAATAATTACTCTTCTTCATCAAAGTCTCAAAGGGTTTGACTTCAGATTCAAGGAATCTGTGCTGACTCTCAACACCCTAGTTATTTTGATATTTGTTTTAATTCTTTCCAAGTCTAATCTCGCTATTTATGCTCATACCAAAGAACTAATTCGCATGATAGTGGATTGATGATCTCCTCACTCCCGGTTCCAGCAGCACCATGCTGTCCTACAACTTTGCCTACGGCGGAGCCACCACCGACGCATCTCTCGTGACTCCATACGCCCCCACTGTTCTCTCATTTGTCGACCAAGTCTCCCTCTTCAGCGCCAATCTTGCCTCCAAGCCCTCCTATGCTCCCTGGACTTCGCAAAACGCTCTTTTCGGCATCTGGATGGGCGTCAATGATGTTGGAAACGCCTGGTCTAGCTCGCAGTGGACCACTCTCTCCGCAGCCATTGTTGCGCGCTACATGTCGCAAGTCCAGATCATGTACAACGCCGGGGGAAGGAATTTCTTGTTTTTGACAGTGCCCCCGATTCAGAAGACACCGTTAGTATTAGCAGAATCAAGCACAACCCAATCGCAGGAAGGGGCTGCGGTCGTGGCGTATAACAATTTGTTGGTGGCGGCAATCAAGAACTTCGCTGCAAAGAATTCTGGGACAACGACCTGGGTTTTGGATACCTCGGTACCATTCAACCAAGCGATCAACAACCCTACGAGTTATGGAGCCCCAAACGCGAATTGCTATAATTCAAATGGAGTGAGTTGTCTGTGGTGGAATAACTACCACCCGGGACAGGCGATCCATAAGCTTGTTGCTGCTGGCATCAAGTCACTTGTTGGGTTGTGAAATCATGGCGAGATTCGATGTACATATGATCGGCTTGGATAATTATAGGGACTAGGTTGTATAGATTGACGTTTGAAAGTTTCTGCTGCACCACAAACCTACCCGGAAGTGATATCAACAGTGGGCTCGACAGGCAAAACGCCCGTCTTCCCTCCATTCCCAGCCTGATCATCCAAACCTGGAATGGCTTCGCTCCCCACCCACTCCAAAACCTCATACGGCTTCTCCACTGCCCAAATGACATCGAATCGATCGCCCGGATAGACGGCAGGTTCTTTAACTCCAATAGCAGCCACGATCATGCTAAGATTTTTATGTTCCCAGCAAATGAGAACATTGCCCGGCCTTTAAGTTTGTTAGCAGCGTTTTGGGGGCTAGCCGAAAGAGAATGTTACCCTTTGTAAGCCTTGGCCTGCCTGGCAGCATCCTGCGCGTCATCCCGGTGAATTGACTTGTTGACTTTGATGTCAAGGTCTTCTGAGAGTGGGAGTATAGTTTCATAAGGTCTGGCCATGCCCCCATCTAGCACCTCCATCAGCCTCCTTTCAATTCCTTTATACTTTCGTTCAAGGTCCTTACTGGCTTAATCCAGCTTCGATACACACCTCAATCCCCCTCAGACCTAAGACATAAAAATCAAGAATGGCGGCAGGAGTAAGTAGGTACCTTTCTTAGGGTGCTGAGCCATGATATACTTGATATCATAGATACTGTCTGCGCCAAACACCTTCCTCAGCCCCTGCGCTCGCTCTAGTCCCTGAGCCGAAAGACCATCTTGATCTTCCCCGTTGATCTTCGGAGGCTTCTCTCCGTGACGGATGAGGTAAATAATTGGCGCCTATTATCATCGATTTAAGCGACAGAAGCTTACAAGAAAGGTGCATGATTCTTACCATTGGATAAACCCACTCTTTGTTTGGAGGACTAAAATCGGAAAAATTGGAAACACGACTTTGGCTGAGAATAGGAGAGAAATGAAATGAAAACAGAAGAGATAGTCTTTTCTCATATATACATGCAAATTTTCACATCAGGCAAATGCTCGTGTGATTGATTGCCTCTGCCGTGCTCAGCATCTGACCTCAGCTGTGTCGGCGCCGGTATTGCCAAACGTGCCACACGCATCGCATCTTACATAGAGCAGAGCTGTTTATTGGAGCGGCCGCGGGGTTCAGCCCAGTTGGTGAGAGGCTGGCTGTTACTCTGTGGAGTGCTAGAGAAATGGTTGCTCAGGTCGGGTATCGCCTAGATGTGGTGGTCGGTGAGACGGGGCTGGCTGAGTGTGCGGCGTGTGTGAGGATGTGACGGAGCTGATTTCTGGGTACTTCTTGAAAGCCTTGAAGAATTTTGCGAGACATTGTTTCAATTTAGATGGTGAGAAACATGTTGCTAATCACGATTTCAGACGGAGGGGTAAATCTAATAAGTCGGATTGTAAGCGAGGTTAGAAAGGATAGGTCTAAGTGCGAATGTACCACCCTCATGGCTGAGAGTTTGAGACCTGAAGTATATATACGATAATTGACCTCTTGCAGTCCGGTAAGCCGTGGCTTCGACTGGCTCTCGTTGGTGTGTACTGCTGCACAAATGTGTCACTTCGTGTGAAGTACCTATGTTCCACAGCATACCGTAACCCCGCATTATAGACGTGGACCCTCATGCTTTGTAGTAGTCTGTGGAGGCTTCGGGACAGGAAATAAGAGCTTTTCAACAGGATCGATCTATCTTTGCAACCGACCTATTCTCTTTGTGTCTAATCTATTATATTCTTTTAATCGTAAGTCGTGGTCTGTCATCCGGGTTTTTGCTTCCTCCGTATATCCGCCAAACTCCAATGATATCCAAAATTATATCCCTAAATACCGAAGAATAACTAGTACATTCAACTCCTTGTCTCGGGTAGAATTCTTGCCTGCTTAACTCCAATTTCCGAATCAGAGCTCTCACCACTGGGTGACTCGAACACCCCGCCTTCCATCTAAACTTGGACATTCTCCTTCTGTCTGAAGCTCGCATCAATATCCTCAAGCGATTTCCCTCTGGGCTTCGGATGAGGAATATGCAAATCACAGCTGTTACTAATGCCGACCCTCCAAATAGGAAATAGATGCCGAAAGTCAACCGAGCTAAGAAGACGGGAGTCGTCCTTGCAATGATGAAATTGACGACCTAATTTGCATCCAGAGAAAGCGCAGAAGCAGCGGCCTGGGTTTTAGCAGGCTGAATCCCCTCTAGAAACCTTTTTAGTTGCTAAAAGATCCCGAGTCTCTCATTCTTCACAAGTTTGGCCCCTTCCTTCAACGTTAGAGCATTATGGTGCCGGCCTTTGAGGCTTTCCTGACTCTTTGCTCGCTCTTCCCACAACACATCTCGGAATATACACTCGATGGCCAACACTCGCTAGGGGTCATTCTCTTATTATCACACTCCGTTATTGGCATTGATTCCGTTTCTCTAGTTCTCTTTGCAAGTTTACTCCATACCAAGGTCCCCCTTGCGTATCATCGCATTCTGACACGCGTCGAATCCCCCGAAGTCGGGTGGAATTCTGTTCCTGGTCGCATGTGCGAATGTTCAAATGGTACATTCTCTTATTCTGTTGGCAAATCTCTGTTCCTGTTTGCTTCCTACGCATCACCAGAGTCCGGATCCGTCAAGATCGCGGCAAGATTGATATCCACAGGGCCAGAGACCGCGCCGGAGCGGGAATTCTACACACGAGCAGGCGATGCCCATTGACTGAGACGTACGAGCAGTAATTGTTTATGCAAAGTTTCATTCAAGTCCTGCCCTGCGGGTTGCTGGATCCAAAGGAAATGGTTAGTTATATCAAGGCCGTGTCACTGCAAAATCACAAAGTTGGAGCCCTACCCCTAAAAAAGTCGCAATGGTGATCGTGCCATCTCCAGCTAAAGCACCAAAATCAAGAGCGGGTTGCAAAACTTGCAAGTAAGGATTCCCGGTTAGATGTGCTTGGGTTAGAATTGACATGTGTAGGATCCGTCGAGTCAAATGCGACGAGAACCTCATTCGGTGTTCACTGTGATGGATACGCACCCATCTCGTCTAAGAATAAGAAGAGGGTAATACCGCCCTAGGGGAACTCTTCCATCACAAAGTCAAGATCTTAAACGTGTCTCTCGTCCACTAGCACCTACTCATTTTGCTAATGAACATGAGTACACTTGTTTCCAACACTTCCGTACGCACACAGCAAACACGCTGACAGATGATCGTTCGGCCCCCACCCCTCTTTAGAATATTCTCCTTCTCCAAGCTTGCTTCTCGGACCCCTCATCAAGTCTTCTTCACGGCGTGATCGCTATCTGCGCTCTAGACCACAGTCCTCGTCGCAGGTCCCCAGACGAGATTGCAAGACCCTGGCTTGAGAAACAGCAGTAAAATGCACGACGGCACTTTGCTTATCGTTCGTATGGAAAATCCATCTCCTTTCTACCGTAAGTCCGCGGAAAGCCAAACCGCGAGATTGCTGGCCTGCTTCTTGTTAGCCTACCTCGAATCGAGACTCGGGAACAGCGAGAACGCATCTCAACAGATGTTTGTTGATGTTGAAATGCTTGCCAAGCACAGAGACGGTCTTTTCACCACGCCAAAAGATACAATCGAGGAAGAGTTGACCAACAATCTCAATATGACAACACGTCCTAGCGTCCTATTCCTGGCGGTATTGTAGACTCATTCATTGGTCTCCGACTTTTCATTCCCCATCTTCACTACCCCACACTTCTACTTCTGCTCATTATCGCTCTCTTCTGTTTTCAGGTAGCACTCTATTATTACATTGTATCTTTCATGTTATATTTGGCTCTTACCATCCTGCAATGGAGCATATATTCCGCCAAAGTATCATCAGTTTCTCCAGAGGTTGACAACAGTCATTAGCGTGGCTGTGATGCCGAAGACGATGGTTAGGAGTGTGCCGGAGTCAGTGCCTGGGTTTGTTGTTTGCAAAGGGTCGTCACTGAGCTGACAATGCTGAGGGGAATTCTGTGGTTATCTATCAGCTCGTCTAAGGCATTGTCTTGGGAGAGATCGGGTTTACTCGAGTTGCGCTTGGAAATGGGTATGCCTGATAATCAAGAAGGGATATCACCAGTGTAGAATCTCGTCAAAGCCGTTTCGGACCGGATCTGAAGCAAGTTAAGGAGTGGTACGATCCAGTGTTCAAGTGGTGCTGCTCCCATGGTAATTATGTATTTCTGAAGGAAATATAGACTCACTTCGATGCGCAGATCAGGGCCTACTGCTCACTAATTTTCACATGCTCGATTCATATTAACTAAATTTCAATGTATATATGGTCCTGTACGGTCGGCCATAGGCGATAACACTCGGCTCTGCAATGGGTCCCGAGGGGATTTCATTGTCATCTTGCTTCGACTGCGAATTGGTAAGCATCGAAAAAGTCCCGACTTACTTGCATATGAATCCACCGCAGCGGAGTTACGTTGTCAGCCGCATCGGGTGAAAGCGGAGCTGTGGAATTCCGCTCCGAGTCATCCCAATATATTCCACCCATCTCCCTTCACTTCTCGAGTCTCAACACCGATCAAAAGTCCCCTCACGCTGATTAGACCGACAAAATAATACTCCAACAAAACCTTAGCCGGACAACAAGTCACCTGACTATGCCCCCAATCCGCCCCTTTCTCTTCGCACTTCCAGCAACAGCTGCTTTGATCTGGAGCTCTTCTTTCCTCCCCCCGCGAGGATTTACCATCCATACAGATTATTCCATATCTCCTACATGCTATGGTTCAACAACGATGCGGAAGGTCAGCCCAGGAAACCACGTTAGGTGCACAGATTCATACACCACGACTTTAAAAATCAGGAAGGGAATGAGCGATGAAGAGATCCTGGCGAGATTAACAAGAGGGTTCTTCGGTGGATGGACATTTATTCCTGAGCGGATAATCCTGGGGACAGTAGGGCTGACCGGCCGTCGACTGATTGAGGTCTGGTATGAGGGTACGTTGACTTTCCTTCAGATTTCGACGGATGGATCAGAACAAGAAGTTAACAACAAAACAGGAGTCCAGAAATCCTTAATAATATCTTGGCCGAAAGACCTCTCGCTACATACTCTGCCGCCCAAACACACGTTCCTCTTCTGGGGCAATTTCGTCATCATGGACAAACATCTCAAATCCTCTCCGCCCACTGTTCAAGCCGCGACCCTCTCACGGCGCACCTCTCCATCTCCTGAATCAGAAGCAGAGAGCTATGTCGATATTGCGTTCGGCTCTACTCTCCCAATTTCTGGCTTCGCTGGCTTTCATCGCTTTGAAATCTCTAGACCGCTGATCTCGTTATCTAAACTAGAGGGGGAGAAGCATGATGCTGGAGAGTTTGAGAATGTGAAGCTCACGTATTCGAGTACGTCTTGCAATCCGAATGTCGACAAAATGCCGTTTCCCAATTGGCTCTGGCGAGCGCACGTTTGGTATGCGAGGGCATTGTTTGCGGATGGGGTACGGGGTGTTCTGGCTGGTGAGGGGAAGTGAGATGGAGAGTCTAGAGGTGCAAGAGGCAGGGTTTTGTCTCTAGTTGGGTGCTTAGTACATGGTTTGAGTAAGGTTGGAGGAGCGTGTGGAGACTTGTATAATATGACGAAGCATGCTTGGGGTTTTGGGGCGTACAGGCATTACGAGGATTAATACCACTCAGCGGCTGTTTACTAGAAACCTAATTACGGACCTGGAGATTCACGCGAGGATGAAACCAAGCCGGAGTATTATGCTAGAACTTTTTGCTCACGAATTCCGGTGAGGAGTGAAATTAAAACCTTACTCATCAGCCTTACTTGGGCCAAATTACTCAGTTCTGAATCTTTTCCTGTCTGGAAAATAAAACTAAATTCTCAACAGCCTGGTTGTAAGATCTTACTATACTACAAATCAAGTATTCAAGTATAAGGGCAGAGATGTGCAGGAACACATTGTACAAACAAATGTATAGTTACAGACACGATGTAAGTTGTGTTAGTTCGAGAGATAAGCGTCTTATTGTTTCTCAGAAGAGCTTACAAGAACGAAAAGCGGGAGGAGCCCAAGGCTCAGAAATGTTCAAATGTTGGTTTCACAGACATCCCTCCTGTCAAGTTCAGCGCTCTTTCCTCGTCACTACCTGTAACTGCTCACTCCCGCCGTGATCGTTGTTCACTCTAAGCAGGTGCAATTTATACCCAGGATATCTCTTTTTGCTCGGCTGCCAATTTAGCTAGGAAATTTGATACGAAAAAACACTGTGGCTCCTTTTCATCAGGAGGGAAGCTTACTTGCTTTGCCAAAACGTTCTTCTCTTCTCTGAGGGTGGTGATATAAACTTCCTTTATTCTCATGTTCCTTGAGGGGGGCTCTGAGAGTTCTGGAGGAAGTGAGATCTGGAATTCCCGAGCTGAATCTCTGTGCCGGCATGTCCAGATCTGGTACGTTTCCAGCCACAAGTGAAAGCATCTAGGTCTGTAGCAAAAAAAGTCTTGAGTAGGTCTTCGGCTTTTGTCTATGATAAATTCATAATCCCTCACTCGTTTCAGCTCAGCTCTAGCAGAATCATTCAGGCGTTCTCGTTTTTCATAGCATGAGCTTAAAGACTGATATACCCAAAATGTCAGCCCTTTGAAGCAGGCTCTCTTAGACTCCATGTCCTTGATAATGTGTCTATGGACATGTGCTACTCGGTTATGGACCTGACGGATTTTGACACTCGTTCTTATGATAGTTTGTAATCATAAGCAGCTTAGAGAATTCGTGATAGGGAGTAGGTAAAATATGGAGAGAACATCGTGGTCAGGTCAGCACTAGCTTGCAGTTGTGAGGATAAAGTGGGATTCCATCTAAGATATCTCTGAGTAAAATCCCCGCAGACTACTGGATAGCGGGAGCTTCTCAATAGCTACCAATTCTACACTGCTAGGATGTTCTCAAGGTTACACAGAGGCTCTCCACGTGACGGTAGGAAGCGGGGTGGGTAATCTCTCCCTTATTTCGACGAGAATTAAGACTAAAGTACTAAGCTTCTACTGCTCATTCGGACGCTATTAAGCCACCTCAAATAATAGGAGAGACTAAGTTTCAAACAGGGTGGGAAGAGGAGAGTGATGTGACGACGGAGGAAGAGGAGGTGGAAGATTATTATGGCTCTGATTACTCGGACTGAAACTGGGATATATATATGTTGGGTCATTGGTCTCCTTTGTTTGCTAGTACGGCTTCTGTATCTATAGACTATCGTTGGTTCGAAAGAAGGCGAGGCGACTTTGGTTACAAGTCTGATACTAGGATACGTAGTGTTGTTTCTTGCTGCCTGTTGTTTTGTCCGCGGCGAGGTGGATCGGGGAAAGAGGCTCAAAATAGATGGGATAGAAATATAGTAGTCAGGGAATGGAATCAGGATACATGAGTTCTATAAGAGAGGGTACGCAAACGGGGCGGGGTATACCCCCTTTGTGCTCGCTTAGGCTGAGGGCCGGGTCGGGGCGGGTTTCTTCGAGGGCGGAGCGGACATTGCAGAGATGACAGCATTCATGTATTTGTGTACGCTCAGTAGTATTATAAAGTATCCAACAACCTGAACTAAGAGTAAATCATCATCAACATATCCCGCCCAAATCCAGTCTGTCCATCTAATTGTCCTTCTTTACAATACTCCTCTCACTAAACTCCAACCCCTCCGTTAACGCCCCTCTGGTCGCGACCCAGTAATCCTTCATATAATTACTCCTCGGCAACCACGGTCCCCTATCTCCCCCCTTGGGCATCGCACCCTTCGCCTTCTCGATATACGTGCTTTTGAGATTCAGGACTGGCCTGTTCTCCATCTTCCCCTTCACCCTCGGCACGGCGCTCTCTTCCCCCTTCTTGTCCATATGTTTCAACAATCTACAAACCAGCAGTGAAGTCGCGTCCGCACCCAGCGTCCAAGAAGCATTGGTATATCCGATGACGAACGCTGCATTCGGCATATCTTGCAACATCACACCTTTCCACAGGAATTTTGACGATACATCGATGGGCGTTCCATCGATAGACATGTGTGCTCCGCCCCCCAATTGCATCTTGAGACCAGTGGCAGTAATGATGATATCAGCATCGATGGTCTTCCCACCATCTGTCTCGATGCCAGTCGCAGTCACGGTCCTGATCGTATCGGTCACGATATCCGCATTCCCAGTCTTCAGACTCTGGAAGAAATCTCCATCGGGGCAAATACATAGTCTTTGTTCCCAGGGATTATAGTTCGGGTTGAAATGCGGATCATGTGGGAGCGAGGCTGGTAATTGTTTCTGTGTGTTGGAGCGGATTACTTTTCTAGCGACATTGGGGAACGCTCGGCAGAATTTGAAGAATAGGAACGGGAGCACGAGGAATTTCCAGCGCACGATGGTTGAGGCCAGCCAGACGGGGAAATATTTGCGGATGAAGTCGCCAGTGGGATCCACAGCTGGCATTGCGAGGACGTAGGAGGGGGAGCGCTGCAGCATGGTTACCTTCGCGGCTTTGTCGGCGAGGCTGGGGAGGAGTGTGATGGCAGTGGCGCCAGAACCGATGATGACCATGCGTTTATTGGTGTAGTCCAGGTCTTCGGGCCAGAATTGCGGGTGGATTATCTGGCCTTGGAAGCTCTTGAGACCTGGGATGCTGGTGTTGAGGGGCTCGCTGTAGTCGTAATAGCCGGTGGAGAGGATGATGAAGCGGGCTGTGAATTGCTTCTTCGAGCCGTTGGCATCGACGTCTAGTGTCCATTGCTGCTGTGAGGTAGACCAATCGCCGGCGAGCAGCTTGTGGTGGAAGCTTATCTTGCGGTCGATGCCATGGATTTTGGCGGATTCTTTGACATAGTTGCGTATCGATTCGCCGTCGGCGATGGCTTTGGGCTTCGACCATGGGCGCCAGGGGAATCCGAAGGTATGGAGATCTGAGTCGGATCTGATGCCCGGGTAGCGAAAGAGATCCCATGTTCCTCCTATTGCGTCGCGGTTTTCCAGAATCGTGTAGCTATAGTTTGGGAGTTCAGTTTGGATTCTGTAGGCGGCGTTGATGCCAGATATTCCAGCACCGATGATGCAGACATCGATATGCTCGCTCTGGGGCATCTGATTGGAGCCCATGATGTGATGGAGGAGTTGAGGATATGGCTATTTGAACGTTGGGGGATAAAGGTTCAATCTGAGGCGTGATGATGAGATCAAGACTCAAGTACCCAAACGAGAAAAGTTTTCAAGTAAAGGCCGGTGAGATATATAGGACAGAAACGCAATTGAGACTGGAAGACCTCGGTGAAAGTGGAGAGAGCGTAAATCCAGTTATCTTTTTCCCAGGCACCAAATGTGATGAAGGTTGGGGATAATGCCGAGGCCCATATCTATGATGCGAGTCTTGTTTGAGACATATCTAGCCTTGTATGGTAAGGTTGGAGATCCTCCGTTGACCTGCTCTGTGGGGAATCCCCGCAAAGATCTCCCGACTCCGTCTTGGTGTATTTTCTTGGAAGCTTGGCATTCATTCGAATATACTTCGTACCAAGGGCATCTAAAATGGTACTGTCCTGAATATGTGAGAGTCGTCGGTGCGCGAGGGGACCGACGAGGTTTGAGAAGCCATTTCCTTTTTGAGGCTGTGAAGCGAGACATCTCCTGGCGGTGGCGTCTCAGAAGAACTTCTCCTCTTCTTCTGCACCACTTCGACCATATTTCGCAAAATAACCCCCTATTTGTTCTCTAAGTGGAAACATTACCAGGTGATAGGGAAATGCGAGGAATGAATGCATAGTGGGAGCTGATACTTCCAACCCCAGTTTTGCTTACGTCTGATATCGCTCTCAAATCTTTGCTCGAGTTTTGCAAGAATTATTCAAGGTTGAAATCCTGGACTCCCTTTCTTTTTCATTACAAAATATGTTTTCGGGCTTTAAATTGAGCACTATTACGGCATCACAAAATACACGTACCTCTTTCATCTAATAGCCTGGAGGCGCCCAGGAGTTGGCAGACAATTGTTGACAGTGGCCATTGGCCCTTTGGGTCACGGGAGAGCGAATATCTTGCCTACTCCTTACAAACATTCTGTAACGAGGAAGTAAAGTATTGGCTGTGGTTTTCTACGGAGTCTAGATTCAGCTGGATATCCACCAAGACCTGGCATCTCTCTCGTAGTCATGTGACCTTCGCATATCATGAAAACTTGAGATTTAATTGCATCAGAATACAGTAAGTCAGTGCCTAATTGCCATAAAATTCATCATTGAGTTTGGGATTCTGAAGATTTTGGCGAATATTTCTAATTCGTCATCCCAATCCTCTATCCATATTGCACAGATGGTCGAAGTGCTTGAATCCCGGCTTCAACCGGGACCGGGTATCGCGGGGTTGCTGACTTCTTTACTTTCAGCTCCGTATTCTCATCCATTTCTGTTCACCGTTGAATGGAAACCCAGCAAAGAGCTTATAAAGCACGCATGTACTCTGATCTCATAAAGAGCAGAGAGCTAGTCTTCTCAACTCTTATTTTTCTACTTCAACATTATTTTTCCTAAGTTTCCTTTCACGATTTTTAAACTTTTTATTCAGGGCTTTCATTAAGATGGTTACCCGCAACAATACCGAAGCAGAATACGACATAATAATCATAGGCGGCGGCACCTCTGGCCTCGTCCTCGCCAACCGTCTTTCCGCCAATCCCTCCCTCTCAGTCCTCGTGCTCGAGGCTGGCCAAAACCTCATCCAAGATGGCCGTGTATCGAATCCAGCCAATTTCAACTCGATTTTCGACACGGAACATGATTGGGGATTCAAAACCGCGCCTCAAGGGGAGTTGAATGGACGACGGGTTGATCTAAATCAAGGGAAAGCACTTGGGGGGAGCAGTGCGATGAATGCGATGATGTGGGTGCCGCCTGAGAGGGGAGGGATTGATGCTTGGGAAATGTTGGGGAATGAAGGATGGAATTGGGAGGGGTTGGAGCCGTATTTGTTGAAAATCTACTCGACTACTCCTCCTTCCCCAGGAGCGAAAGAGAACATGGGTATCAGTTGGCCTGATAAAACTGTCGAAGGGCCGATCCAAACGCTCTATCAACTCCCTGAAGACCCCCTGACCAAAGCGTGGGACCGGACATTCAACAACTTGGGACTGGCAATGAGCGAGGACCCATTTGCAGGATCCGGGGAGAGAGGAGGTAGTTTTCCGAGCTTGAAGAACGTTGATGGGAATGGAAATAGAAGCTACTCTGCAACAGCATACTTCGCTCCCATTTCCCAACGCCCAAACCTCCACCTCAAGACCAACTGTCTCGTATCCAAAATTATCTTCTGCCCCACGACGACAAAAGCAGAAGATATAGTAGCAACAGGTGTGCAATTCTCCAAAGACGGTAACGCGGTTACGGCTCTCCTACGTCAAGGTGGAGAAGTCATTCTCTCAGCAGGAGCGTTGCAATCACCTAAAATACTAGAACTCTCGGGAATTGGGAACCCAAAGATATTGAAGGATCACGGGATTGATGTCATGGTCCCGAATGAATTTGTGGGTGAGAATTTACAAGATCACTTGACGACCAGAATGGGAGTGCTTGGATATGGTGGGAAGACGGAAGCTGGAAAGGAGGGAATGGGTGAGGGGATTGAGGAGGCGACGAGGCGGTATATTGAAAAAAGTAAGTCGGGACCGATGGAACTATTGGCTATTGCGGGGTGTGCACTACTGCCAACCTCTGCTCTTGTCTCTGCTCCAGAAGAGAATGGTCTCGTCCAAAGACTCTTACAAGACACCACGCCTCCAGGAAGCAAGCTTGGCCATCCAAGTGCCGCAACCTACCACGCTTTAACATCTTCACTCCTCCTCTCGCACAAGTCACCAACAGGGGCGCTCTTCTCCGTCGCATTCAACACCAAACCACCTTCCCCCTCCCAACCCAAAGAACGCATACACCTCCTCTCAACCATGCTCTCCTACCCCCTCTCCCGCGGCTCCGTCCACATCTCCTCTCCCAATCCCAATGACTCCCCAACCATCAACCCAAAATACCTCAGCCACCCCTCCGACCTCTCAATCTACACCCACCAACTCTCCTTCCTCGAACGCCTATCACAGTCCCAGCCCCTAGCTCCCACACTACACGCCATGAAAAAGCCACACTTGAATAATTCCGGTAGTCCCAGACCAGACGACGGGGAAAGGGAGGGCAAGTTGTTCTTTGGGGATCCAGAGGTAGCTGGGGAGTACATCCGGCGCAACGCGACGTCGATGTGGCATCCGACTTCCACGTGTTCTATGCTCCCGAGGGCCAAAGGAGGGGTCGTGGATGCGAGATTGAGCGTTTGGGGCACGAGGGGGCTGCGGGTCGTGGACGCGAGTGTGTTTCCGCTGACGACGGTTGCGAATCCGCAGGCTACGGTGTACGCCGTGGCTGAGAAGGCAAGTGTTATGATATTGGAGGATCTGGCTTCTAGAGCGGGGGAGTCCGAGATCAAGATCCGAGACGGTGATGTAGCTGTAGAGGCAAGCAAGAGAGATAGGGCTTGGGAAGAGGGACAGCGGGGAAGAACGCGGTATGAAAAACGAGCCAGAAAAATGAGAAAGCTAGAAAAAAGGCAAGAAAGCAGATAGATTAAGAAACTAAAGATTGGAAAACGCCTAATAGCACAGTCGAGAACCTGCCAAAAACCAGTCTATCATCTATCTACCTGAACTCGAACGCGAAATTTCCCTCCTTGCATCTCGCTCCAAAAACTAATCGAACACCAATCCCCCGTTCGCGTACCAACCCCCCCCCGCCTTTTCAATCGCTTCCCCACAACTTCCGGGTTCGCGATTAAATCTTGCGGTCTAGATCCCGAGGTTGCAATACGTACACGTACACGTACACGTAATCAAGCGATCAGTTAATCAACAAGGGATTCTAGATCGCGGATTCGGGGTTTAGAAAGTTGTGTTCGCTTCCTCCCAAAGACTCTTCTCACCCCCCCTCTTTTCTATTCTAGTCCCACGGCGACTAGAAAGGGGCGGCTGGAACGTGTGGGGATGGGATACTTGGGCCGGGGAATTTTGCTGAAGACTTCAAGTCTTTATTTGTTCCCACGTGTTTTCCTCCTCGGCGATACCCAAAACCTACGAGCTAGCGATCCTTCCTGTGGTTTTAGTTACGTTTAAAAGGTTTGAATCTGCACTTTGGCGATTGGTAATTACTTGTTTTTGGATAAAATCCATCTTAGCAGAATAAATTTTCTTGCGCTCACAGGAATCGAATTTTGAAATGTGTGCGAGAGATCAGTCATTATTGTTTGTTTCATTGCTGAATTATATATGGATTAAATAGCCACCACCTTTCCACTCCCGCCACCTCTAAAAATCAAGCACAAGCGTCTTCAACTTCTCAAAATTCGGCGTTCCCAACCCAGTCACCGGATCCCACCCCTTCGTCGCATTCCAACTCGCATACGGAATCACGCCGCCTCCTGGGATGAAAGCACCTGTTTGGCCGTTGAAGCCGTTGCATCCAATAGCAGAGCCGCCTACGATATCATTCAAAGCGTTGTAGCCGAATGCATAGAGAGCGGGGGAGAGGAAACCAAGGGCAGGTTTCCCGACTTTGAGACGGGCGTCGTTGAGAAGAGCGATGATAGCGGCGACGACGGGGGCGGCGGCTGAGGTTCCGCCCGAAGGGGAGGGTCCGCCGTTGTAGAAGACTTTGTAGCTGAGGGGTTGGGTTAGCATTGCCTTTCTGTGTCTTGCGGTAGATGGGGTGACTTACTCGGGACTTAAGGAGTGGGCTGAGATGTCGGGGAATCCTCTTCCGGTGAAGTTGGTGAAGGGCTCGTAATACTTCTTCGTTGAACGAGAGATGTGGTGGTCGAGGTAATTCTCTACTTGGATGCTTTGCCATGACGGTTGCGGGAAGTAATTGCTGAATCCTCCGGATCCACTATTCCAAGCAACTTCAGGCGTAACAGCCTGCGTTCCTCCTACGGAAAGGATGTAGGGACACGTTCCAGGGAACTGCGGCGTGAACTGCGGCGTATTCGTCCCGTCATTACTCCTGCACGCAGCACCAACACCGGTGTCTCCAGAAGATTCGAGGACGGTGATCCCGCGGAGTCCCATCATGCCGATCATGTTGCAGACGCGGACGGCGTAGGAATAGGGCACGGTTTGCTCGTCGTCGCCGTAGGAATTGGAGATCACTTGCGGGAGGGCACTGTTGGGTTGGCTGAGGAGGTATTGGTAGTACGGGAGGTAGGGCTCGTTTTGGTTGTCTGCAGGGGTGGGCTCGTCGAGGTTGGGTACGAAGGGACTGGTGGGGATGTTAGTGAGTATCTTTGTGCGAGTGGGTGTTTTGGATTTTATGTGAGGATGCGTCTGAACTTGAGTTCTTACTCTGCTTTGGTACCACCGCATCTCGGTTATGAGAACGAGATGAATACTTAAAACAGAGTGGCAGGTCAAGCAAGAACGTAAACTCCGGCAAGAAAAGCCACAGGAATAAACTTACGGGGAACCACCAGTAATAAACTCCGTCACTGGCAAGGGATGGGAGACCCCGATAATATTCTGCACATCCAAATCTGCCTCACCAATCTGCGCCGTCGCTGGATCTTGATCATTCGTAGCCCCGTTAATCAGCGTAACCGAAAAATTCTGGCTCGGAATATTGAAATATTCCTCATAATCAAACAAATCCGTATAAAGAGCGGATTGGTTCAGGAAACTGCCAAAGCCAACACGAGACCCGGAGCTCACGGACGGAGTGTAGTTGCCGATGCTGTACAGCTCCTTGATACACGAGGGAGTGATGATGTTCTGGCATGAAGCGTTGATTTGCGGCTTCGTAGCTGTGTCCCTCACAACCCGGGTGTAGGTTGGAATGTTAGCTGTGGTTTTGCCGAAATAGGTAGTGGGTGAGATGAGGTCGATATGGCTGGCAAGCGCATCTGGAACCGAGTATTGGACTGTTCGGATCTTCCTCACGCCCGAGTTCTCGTACGACAGGAACGTGGTGTCCAGGAGAGAATTGGCAGTTCCAACTGTGGTACTGAATGTAACCCAGTGGCCATCACTGGTTACGTCTGTCACTCCAGCGGACTTCAACCAAGAAGTAACGGCGGACTCGGAGGCAGAGGTCGGGGCGAACATGGCGTTCACGTCGTCCATGTCCATATGTTGCCCGTATTCGGCACCGCCTGGGGTGGATATGGAGAGCAGTTTCGACTCCAATTGATCGATATTTTGCTGCGCAAGACCGACTTGCAGACTAATAGTCTGGCTGTCATCTAGCGAAGCAGCAGTGGCAGACCATCCTGTTGGAACAGCAGCCAATTGCTCATGAACAGCCCCAAGAGCCGGCAGAGCTTGTGCTAGCACTGCGGCGAAAAGAGCTTTCGAATACATGACTGAAGCTCGAGCTTGTCAATTGGGGTGCCCAGGACGAGAAGAGGGGGTAGAGAAAGGGGTGAAGTGAAGAGGGAGAGGAAAAAGAGAGCGGGTGAGGGGAGGAGATACTTCCCTATGTACTCTACTCATGTCTCTTGTGCTCGTTCTCGAGTTCCTCCTGGCCAACCGACAGCTTACATACCTTGGGCTGCCTCCCGTGTCGACCTTCCTCTCCTGCATAAGATCGTAAGTACCTTCGTACTGGATAGTGCAGTACAGTACCAGCTCATTAGCTTAGCAAGCTAAGCTAAGGAAGAGTATGCCGTGTTGCAGCATGAGTTGCAACTTGCGAGCTTGCCCCGCGAAGCTGCTGTGATCTTCATCTCAAGTTCGGCCGCGGAGCTCTGGTTTGGGAAGGTGGGTTCGCCAAGCATCAGGGGAGCCCGCCAGTGCAGATACGTACTGTACAGTACAGTCCCGGGTGCCGGGGTGAGCGGCGGCGGTGGGCTTGGCGGAGCTTGTTGACAAGAGTGGAGTCTGCGAGGCGAGAGGGCAGGGAGGGGAGGCGAACTGCCTATCAGGGTTAGTCTTGAATATAGGGAGGTACTCATTCATTCGTGTATGGGTTCGTCGTACAGTACCTCGTACTCCTTTTATATCCTTGTTATATTTCATTCTCTATCCAGCCTGTACCTGTCTGTACTTGTATATCCCGAGCCGAGATGGTACAGTACTGTACAAGGCCAGTACCTTGTTCTCTGGGAACATACAGTACAGTATCAACTAGCTTATGGACCAACAAATAGCCAACCCTGTACGAAGCAGGCAAATTCATAACATATCCGATTACATACAGCACCACGGTTCTGAGATAGGATGAAGTCATCTCAGACATTCCAGAGCTTTCTCCTGTACTGTACCAACATGCTTCTCCCCGCCATCGGGTCTCTGCAGTCAAGGGCACAGGATTCAGACCCTCGTGTCGCCCTGCCTGGTCCAAACTATACAGTACAGTACCAAGTACCAATAGATTTGCTCCGCCGAGATGCGGGAGGTCGTTGCTGACATTGACCCGAACCCTATTTCCACCATCGTGCCCCAAATTCTGTATTCCTTAACCTCTCGCAAGGCTTCATCTCACCATCTTCGTTGTTACTGACGCATTGGGCTTCGATTAATGTAAGCTCGGCTGCAGACTGGGTTCGTGCGTACAGGCGAAGTTCAGGCAGATTTGAATTTGCCCATCTGAGCTTGAAGAAATAAAGTTATGCCACGGTCGATGGATAACGACTATTGTCTGACATACAGGAGCTGTCATGCGTGCATACATATTCAGCTCGCGGACCTTTCGTTCCACACGCCGTACCTCGATATGTTCATATTTTTTCGTGTGTTTTCTTTTTGGGATTCTGCATAACTTTTCCTAAAAATTTCACAGCGAAAGTCGCTATCATATTAGCGGAGCGAAATTATCGGATGAACCGATTATGTATAGCTTTATAGTTTTCTTTCTGTGTTACAATTCTAGTTTGGTTGTTGTACTGTACTTGTACCGTACTCGCACAGTACATATATCATCAGTCGTAAACCTGATGTACTCCAGAGCTTGCCTTTCTCGATGAGTTACGAAACACATAAATTGACACCTCTGTCCCCAGCAAATCTCCAAGCCTCTCATTCCAATTGAAGCTCCACTGCTCATGGTCTGAAATCTTGCCGTTGCAACCATGTTCCAAAAGGGCAAAGTTCGAATAGACCATCGGGGGTTACGATGCACAGAAGCGCGAACTGTTTTTCAATATTTACCGGCTTGTGTATCTCTTATTCTAACAGAATATCTAATTTCTTGTACCAAAAGATGTTCCAACCAAACCGAGTCTTTCTCCCGGAATGCACAGCACAAATAAGCAGAGTCTCTCCGGCTTATTTGCGCTTTTCGTCTTGCTAGCCCTGTCCTACTGCTGGTACATGACGACTTGGCCCTGTACTACTAACCTAACTTCGTAACACCACAGTCTCCAAGCCAGCCCTACACTCTCGAAAATCCATATTATTCCACCTGCCGTCAGCATGCAAACTCCTCTCTCAAACTCTAGAATATTGCGGCTTGGAAGTTTGAGTTTAAGTTTAGGGTAAGCAGTGGGTTTGTTCCTCCGTTGTGGCGGCCAGAAAAACGCCCTATTCTTTCCCATCATAACTCACACCAATACATACCTCAGCAGATATGACAGCTTTGGTTACTGGCACGGCAGATACTTTACTGATTCACAGCCTCATCGCACCGTAATTCCCCGTGCTAGCACTAGGCGGTAAATCCTCTTGCTTTGTGCCCCACTCGCTTTCCGTCTCTCCAAGTGTGAGTTCCAGCGTCCACCCTTCAGTGAAGAATTCATGTCCAATCCAACTCTTATCCCACCTTTCCCCATTCACAGTCGCGCTCTGAATATGAACGTTCTTATAACCCGGATCAAAACCGATATTCCGAATCGTAGCCGTCTTATTCGTAATCGGATGCGTGAAAGAAACACTCTCGAAGAAAGGCGGGGTAATGAAATATACATTCTGTCCTGGATTCGGAAACAGGCCACTCATGCAAAAGAACGTGAAGCTCGCCATAGCACCCGTGTCGTCATTCCCGGGCAATCCTCCCTCTGTGTCATTGAACGCGCTCGGGATGTAGGAATGTGCTCGCAAACTACTCAGTGCCGGTCTCCCGGCGTAGTGGTACAGAAAGACCGTGAGGAAAGAGGGTTCGTTGGAAATATCCGTCAGTCCACTCGTATGCAGGAAGTCTAATCGCCGCACGAACTCGGCGGCTCCTCCTAGCGTTGAGATTAGTTTCGCTATATCGTGGGGTACGAAACTACATCCTGGATGTTAGTCATGTTTCTTGATCAAGAAGCAAGTGGGGCAGGAAAGGGGACATACAGTTGGTATTCCCAAATTGAATCCTCGAACGTCTCGGCTGGATTACTTGTTAAACTACAGAATCCAGCTAAGGGACTACACGCAATAGGATCTTGGAATCCCCAGCTCCCGTTTAGGTATCTTGGCTGGAAGAAACCGGTGAAATTCGTATCGACGCCGTCAATGTAGGAGGTTTGGTCGGCTTTGAAGATATTCTGCCAGTTTGAGGAACGGGAGAGGTAGGTTGTGTATGAATCTTTCCCAAGGCCACGCCCCATCTCCGAAATACAAAAGTCATCATAACTATACTCTAACGTCCTCGAAATCGAGCGGGAATTGGTTCCGAAACCCAGGTAGTCGTAGTCGAGATACGGTATATAGTTATGGGATTTCCAACCTGTTTCCCATTAGTAGCTGCGCATCCACACCCATCTCCTTTCCATCTTTTGTTTTCCAAGATGGAAATTGGAGATGAGTACCGGGGAACATACTTTGCAAGCCTCCCCTCCCCTCGACGCTCCAATCCAACGGCTCGTTCTCCGCATCATTGACTACTCCTTCCCACGCCAATTCCCACTGCTCAACGGGTATCATCAGCCTCCTTTCTTCTGTGCCCTTCGTTAAAGAAAATAGTCACTTACATCAACACCAGTGATGTTCTTCAAATACCCGTCGGTGAGAACGACGTCGGCATTTGAACCGCCTTGCGTGAAGCCTTTACAAAGACTCATGCGGCAGTCTGGAAGCCAGCCGAGGTGAGAATAGGTGTCTAGGAGGGAGCGAAGCATTTGACTGAGGGTTGAGGGGTCGAGGATCGTAAGGAGAGGGAGTTGGGAGCGGAAGGCGTCCCAAATGCTGGGTTGCTTGGCTTTAGTAGTTATTTTTTACTAGAACGAGCTGGGGGGAGAGGAAGGAAGGGAATGAGGATATGTACCAGTAGAAAGAGTCAAAGTATGGCTCGCTGCTCTTCCAGAGTGGGTTTTCCCCGGTGTAATTTTGCGGAGACATCATTGTTCTGTAGATAGCTGAGTAGAAACTAACCAGGAAATTGTTGTCTACGCCTCCGCTCTCAACTGTCACTCCGCCGAGCTTTTCTCTCCATTGAGTCTCGGCGTTTAACTTGAGGACATCAAAATCCCACCCAGCATTCCTATCCGGGATTTCGTTCTCGGCGTTAGAGCAGGCTTGAGCTGGGTTAATGAAAGAAACGCCCACTCTTGCGCTGATAGCACCAGATTCCGACGGAGCGAAGCGTATCCACCCGCCGGCTTCGATATAAAATAGATTAATACCACGGGTTACAAAGAGTTCTTTCGGCTCAGTACCAGCACGATTGTTCACCCAAATCCCGTTATCCACAATCTGGGAGCCCTGGAAATCAGCACAATAATGCAGAACAAAACTTCCAGAGCCGAAAGAAGGGATAAAGGTTCCGTTTCCCATCATGCGGCCAGTCTCTGGATCGATATAAATTGTAGCATTCTGACGACTTGCTGATAAATCCGTAAGATCCAGCAGAAGAAACGGAGAGATCTCGGTCCCGTTAGAGCTGCTTTCTTTTGGAAAAGTAAAATGGTATAAAGCAGCGTGTTGCGAGACCGTCATCTCAGCCACTATTCCATTCTCAAGCTCAAGCCCAAAATACCCAGGACTGGCTTTAATGCTTGAGTTCAAGTACCCAACTTTCCGGTCGCCGATTCGGAAGTTACAGTTGTCGACTATGTTGTCTGGACAGAGCTGGGGGAAGAGAGGGAAGTTTCCGAGAGAGGGATTGCCGCCAGTGCCGGAATCGTGGGTGTGTGAGAATCCGGTTACGTTACTGCCATCAGTACTGAAGCCAGCGGTGTTGAGGCCGTCGACGTCGGGGCTGGCCTTTGCCATGCCGTAGGGGAGGGTAGCACCTGCGAAGACATTGCCGCCATTTGTGGTTCCCTGTTGTGGGGTGGGTGTTAATAAGAAGAAGGGTTGCAAAAAGTAGGGGACAGGTGGGATTGAATTTTGGGAGAAGAGGGGATGAGGAGAGATTGGCAGAGGAAGAAGACGTACAATGAGTTGGTTGATGTATTGGAGAGGGTCGAATGTTGTGGTGTTTTGGGAGAGTGCGAGGTGGGTGAAGAGGGAGAGGAGGGAGAGGAGGCAGAGAGATGCCATTTTGGATGTCGTGCCAGCTCTCAGCTTATCAGGGATTCAGAAGTGAGGACATAGAATGAGAGAGGAATGGGAGAGAAGAGAGAGGAACCGATAACCACAGAATAAATTACTGCTCCATGGAACTGATAGCGGGGTGAACAAACATCTCGTCTACGTTACTAATGCCGAGCTGCAGGAGCTGGGTATTCGGGCGGGAATAGTACGAGTGCCGAGTTCATAAATTTAACCTTCCTATTGCGGGGATGAGCGGCGGGGGTGCAGTTGTCGGATTTGACATAAACATCGAAAACCTGAGACCGAGAAGTTTCATGGTGAAGACACACGAAAAGATAGCAGGAAAGGGGGCGCCTCGCTTGAGGGTGGTAGCTTCGTGGGGTAAAAGGGGGGGGGGTTGGCTAGTTCGTGATTGGTTACCCGTCGATTCAACTACGAGTATACCCATTACGTGTGGACGATGTGGGTAAAATGGAGAACTCCCTTTATATTCAAACAGTATCAATATCTCATCTACAAACACCAAACCGTCTACTATCAACAATCCTATCATCCCAATCCTAATCCCAACCAAATTCCGGGTTCAATTGTAATTGCAAATGCCATGTAACTCACACCTCCGCTCCCCTCTCGCCATTCTTCCCACTCAAGCCCTATAATCTTGATCCAACCCAATACTCATCCGCGTCCCACTATTAATCTTCTAATAGCTCGCCGGTGTGGGAATGATGTTGTATGCGAAATCAAGCTTCAGCTCTTCGGCTTTGGGCCGTAGGTGGGGTTGTGAGGGGGAGATGGTGGATATAATTGACGAGTCTGCAGGTTGGAGAGTTAGTACGATTATCTCCAAGTGCTCCCCGAGTCATAGGTAGAAGACTGGACATACGATTCTAGATAAATTCCGCTAGGGATTCTCCAGCCTTCATTCCTAGTCTAACCAATGCTATTAACAAGTCGACCTAGCATCCGTTCATCTGTGCTCGAATTCATAGGCAAAATCGGGGATATGCTTGATGAGGCTATTGAGAAGTTCGGAGCGGTGGCTGGGCTAATTGTGTTGGGTTGTGGTTGGTGGTTGAGGTCGAATTTGGAGTATTCGATGCTGATATTATCGCGGTTTTATGGGTGAATTGTAAATGGAGTAGTTCGGTGGGATTGAGATTGAAACTTGGGACGGGGAGATCACTTGCACAGTACTTGAGGAAACGTGGAAGGGAAGAAATAACAAACAAACGAAAACCTAACAATTCGAAAAAGTCTCCCGCCTTTAGTTACAACCTTCACTCAGGTCGGAGCTTACACAAAGGTCAGCAATTTACCCTTACTTACTCCGCACTCTCCTCACTTCCATAGCTCGTCTGCGTGGCTAGGAGGGAGGATTATTAGGGACACACTTAATTGGCCCTTGATCATGGACAGAGATGATTCCGGCCATCAATTACTCGTACCCGTCCAGTTTGGCTGAGTAGCCATGAATAGCGGACAGCGATATAGAAATAGAACACCTTGATCGAATGAAGGATATGGGGATCTTGGTGGAGGAGGAGGAGGAGGAGGAGCAGGAAGTGGTGGTGGTGGCGGTAATCATTGAGGCATTTGCAGCTGGTCGAGGTCGAGGTCACCATCACCATCGCTAAAAGTCTTTGCCGACAACTAAGACCCACTTCCGCCGTTTGACCCAATCAATGACAATCGTCTCCCGACTCCAAGATCGGCTCCCAAAATGCAAACCGTAAAGTTGCAACCTTTCAATCCAAATAGTCTGCTTTCATTTCTTCTTGAGATTGTGGCATATTTCATTCACCCGTTGATGTTAAGCCTCTTTTAAAGACCCTCAATTGTCTCATCCCGCTCTCTATCAAAACCCCACCCACCTTCACTTAGGATGCTACACCACTTGATGGTGGGAACCTGGACCCCACCAGGAGCTATCTTCACTTTTGAATTCGACGACGAGGCCTTAACCCTTAAGATGGTCAAGAGAACTCCAATTCCAGAAGACGAGCCTATATCCTGGATGACCTTTGACGTAAATAGCCCCTCCCTCTCGCTCTCTTTCTCAAGATGGAAATTGACCACATGCCCAGCACCAACGAAAGAACATCTACGGCTCCGCCATGAAAAAATGGTCTAGTTTTTTAGTCAATAGTCCTACGGAAATCATTCACCAGGCATCTCACCCCATGGAACATGATCGTAAGTCCCTTCTCTCACTTAATACATTCTCATATTTTGTAGCTATGGCATCAAGCAAAGCGACCAACACCCGAGCCATCTTCTGCTTAGCCGCCAAATTGCCTCCATATAATGTCTATGGAAATCCATTCTACGACAATGCCGGCCACGGCAACGTATTCTCTGTCACTGAATCCGGGACCCTAGATAAAAATATCCAGAATTATGAATACGTCCCGAAAACCGGTATTCACGGCATGGTGTTCGATGCCTCAGAAACTTACCTCTATTCTGCCGACTTACGGGCAAATAAGATTTGGACGCATCGTAAAGATGCTAAAGGTAAATTGGAGTTAGTTGGGAGTGTTGATGCCCCGGACCCAGGGGATCACCCGAGATGGGTGGAGTTGAGGGGGAACTATTTGTATGTCCTGATGGAGGCGGGTAATCGGTTAGCGGTTTATGTTATTGATGAGCAGACACATTGCCCTGTGTTCACTCATATTTCCTATCCTTTGATACCTCCAGGTATGTCCCTTTCTCATTTTCTTCTCATCTGCACTCTTGGTTAATGAAAACAGGAATCCCCAACGCCAAAACCATGTACCGCTCTGACGTAGTCTTTCTCTCTCACTCCAAGAAATATCTCTTCGCCACAGCTCGATCAAATTCTGCCTCTCTAACGGGTTATATGGCGGCTTTTTCGCTAGGGGAAGCAGGTAATATCGAGAGACAGATCTGTCTAAACCCAACGCCAACGAGTGGAGGACATAGCAATGCAGTGAGTCCGTGCCCATGGAGTGATGAGTGGGTTGCGCTTTGTGATGACGAGAAAGGATGGATTGAGATGTATAGATGGAGAGAGGGGTTTCTGGGGAGGGTCGCGCATTGTGAAGTCAAGGAGCCGGGGTTTGGCATGAATGCTATTTGGTATGATTAGATGGGATGGGACAGAGAGGGGAATTTTAGACGCATCGGGGACTTATTCCAGGTAGTCATGAGATGAGTTAAATTATCAACGGCTTCATAGAGGAGATGAAACGCTTTCATACTCAGCTGCGCTAGAAATTCCGGTCTCAAATCTACCACCGGATTCTTTCACTCGAAACCTCTATTCCGACTACATCGCTCATCCCGAACAGTTACAACTACTCCACTCACCACCCGAAATCTTCTCCCAACTCGCAACCTCTACGCCCTTTCGAAATAAAACTTTAACCCAACAATGCATTATATCGACAAACATTTCAATCGAGAGAAATAATTTTGTATCACATAACTCCCTCCGCTTCCGCGCCCAGAAACCCACCGGCAATCCAATCCTTTCGCACCCCTCACGTGCACGTGACCGGAGCTTGGCCGGTTAATACTTCTCCCTCCCCTCCGCCCCTCCACCCACCATTTTTCTCGAACTTCTCAACCCCGAAGTATATCGATTGCCGCATTGAAATTTGTTGATTAACAGTAACGCTGTCAGGACTGTACGATTGATTGACTATCATCCCGTTTCTTCCCATTTTTGGCTTGACTCTTGCGGGAGAGAGAATTGACTACGAGGGCCAAACTCCACAACGCCCTTGAATTGGAACCTACTATTCAGATTCGACAATTAGTACAACAAATAATCCCTCTGTCAAAGTCCTATCGCCTCCCGAATAAACTGCAATCATGTCTCCCACTCCTGGAATCCTCTACGTAACAATGCAGCCCAAGCCCAGCCTGCCAGAATCCCAGTTCCACGACTGGTATAATAACGAGCATGGCCCGACTCGAATCCGCTTGCCTTTCTGCAGCAACGGCTTCAGATACAAGGCCACAGACCTCCAGGGTGTTTCTGCTTCTGAGGAAAAGCCGGAATGGATGGCTGTGTATGATATCACGGACATGAGCGAGTTGGCTAAGGACGGCTACCTCAGATTAAGAGACCCTCCAGTCAAATCTCAACGGGAAGTCGACACGATGAACCAAATAAAAGTCGACCGCAAACTCTTTGACTTTATCGAAGAACGCTCTTCTCCCAATTTTAAGGTCCTGGAAAAGGTGGAGAATGAGGGGGCTGGGAATGTGGTTGTTGCTGGTTAAATCTCCCCTTCTTCTTTACTTGGCATGAATCCCAGAGCCAAGACAAGTGTTCCTACCATTCCAAAAATAGCTGCTCCCTATTAATACGCAGAAAGAGTTTTACTGACTTTTATAGTCTTCTTAACTCTGCGTGAGGGCGCCGATAAAGCAGAACTCGACCGCTGGTACCGCGAGGAGCACATCGACATGCTCTCCAAGGTCCCCGGCTGGCTCCGTACCCGGCGGTTCGTCACTTCAACCATCGACCCCACAGCCCCTCTTGAGTTCCTAGCCCTCCATGAATATGCACCAGAGAATGGACTTGCTGGAGAGGAATTCAAAGCCGCTACCTCAACACCGTGGGTCGCAGAAATCGACGCCAAAACCGTGGCATCTAAACGCCGTCGTGTCTACGATTTATACTATACATTCGGCCCAGCTCCGCGCTTTCTTGCACCAGAAAACAAGTCTTGGACGTGTACAGACACCACTCTCTCGAAAACCGAAGTCGTCGCCGCTTCTCCTACGCTCGAAAACGGAGCAATTGAATCCTACATCACAACGGCCGATGGAGTAGAACTTCCCTATCGACTCGAAGGCTCAAAAGAGTTGAATGCACCGCTTATTGTATTATCAAATTGCATCTTAGTAACCTACGGAATCTGGGATTTTTTCATCACATCCTTCTTCTCGAAGCCCGAGAACAAGAAATATCGAATCCTGCGATATAATTCGCGAGGAAGGAGCGCATCTTGTGGGGAGAAAAAGATTACAGTCGATGTCTTAGCGCAAGATATCATCCATCTCCTCGACACCCTACGTGTCCCAAAAGCTGCAGCTATAATCGGAGTCTCCCTCGGTGGCGCAACTGTTTTGAACGCTGCTCTGAAATATCCAGAACGGATAGCCAGTTTTGTATCTTGTGATACGAATGCCAAATCCCCCGTAGGCAATAGCAAGGCGTGGGGTGAGCGAATCGCCCTCTCTGAAAACGAGAACGCTGTTTCCGCTGCTGGTGAGAGGGTGGTAGGCGAAGAACTAGCGGAAATCACGACCAGAAGATGGTTTGTGAAGGAGAGTTATGATTGGGGAGAGATAGAGAAGAGATGCGAGACTGTGAAGCAGATGGTTGCGGACAATTCTTTGCACGGGTTCAAAGCTAGTGTTGAGGCGTTGTTTGAGTATGATCTGAATGAGGAGATGAAGGGAGGTAAGGTGAAGGGCATGTTTGTGGTTGGGGGGAGTGACGGGGTTTTGCCGAAGGGGATGAATGAGATGTCTAGCTCTTACGGCGCTTCTGGAGCTGAATTCGCTATCATTGAAAATGCAGGGCATCTACCCATGGTGGAAAGGCCTAAGGAGTTCGCTGAGGTTGTTTCAAAGTTTTTAGTTTGAAGAAATTGAGATTTTGTGTTGGACGAGCCACACACTGAATCATTTACTTGAGAATGGTTCAAATATTCGGGACCTTGAATGCTTCTTCCATGAATAGTTTCCCAGGGTGTAAGAAGTCGATCATGAGTGGCGGATAGTACCCCTTTCTCCTTCACCCCCATCCTATCTCACATCCAAATTCAACGGTTCAACCCCATTCCTTCCCATCCCCATGTACCTAATCTCCCCTTTGGAATGTAGTTTAAAAAAAAAAGGAATAGAACGCCAAGCCTCAAAGTTGACGAGAGCATCGACAGCGAGATTTCGTAATGTTTTCCTCCACCCAGTGAGGTAAAATTCGCGTTAGCATAAACATAGGATCCCATTGCGCGTGAGCCAACCTAGACACTTAGTCGTTATCCTGCTCATAACGCTCGTCGACTTCCCCTGCTCATCATCATCAGAATCGTGGGAATCTTCCCACTCGTAACACTCCCCTTGAGAACCAGAATCAAAATCGTCAGAACTGTTGTCTTCAGGCACCCATTCCATTCTACCCAAAAACCTGTAGCCCAGACCCAAACCCGCAACTGCTCAAACACCCCGTCTCGAGTCCTTGTTCTTGCCGTTTTGTCGAGTTCCTCCTCATCTTTACTTCTATTTCCTCCATCGTTGCCTCCTCCTTCTTCATCCTCTAAGACAGGCGCATAGTCGGGTGCTGCGACCACTTTGTGAAGGCTCGTACTCCTGGTCAAGCATTTCTCATATCATCATCCACCCTCCAGAGCAAGCCAACTTCCTTTTACCAGCAATCTTTACCTTGCGTATTTGGCTTACCAATAGCATGAGTAAATCGGCGTGTCTTGGTATTTCGTGATTTGTGTTGTTGGTGGTGGCGGGGTCGAGGTTGAAATCCAGGAGGGAATTAAACAGGAAATGGAGTGGAAGTGGAAGGGGCGAATGCGGCCTAGTGTTAAATCCAAATACATCAGTTAGAGTCTTTACATTTACGTCCAATTTCTTGTTGATGCTATAGTACTAGGACAAAAGTCCGAGCCACTTGAAGCTAGAGCCTCCGCCATTTTCTTTTACCACCACTAGTGAAATGATTATAATTTCGTCAAATTTGAAGCAGTGTGCTGTACATAAAATTTGAACTGCGTAAAAGGTTAGCTTTTGGTCTTTCTTCGATTGCAATCAGAACTAGAATCGTGTAAAAACTGTCCATAATACTCAGTGTGCCATTTATCTGCCACAATATAAGCCTCAATTTTGGAGGGCAATGCGGGCATACTCTAGTAAAAGGCATCGAATAAAGACTTGTTTAATACACCCCATGCTGCTTAAAGCGCACTTTCAAGCCTTTATCTTATATACTCATTTCAATTTTCCACATTTCCCCAACCACCTTTTACTAATTCCTGCTGGACTATGTTCATTGATTCCTCATAGGATAGTTCCTTATACCACATTACGAAACGCTAGAAGTTCTTAATTCTCCACAGTCTTTGGCTTTAAAAACCATCCCTTTCAAAGCCAAGATGCAACCAAACCTTGAATAGGCTGGAACGCTCTATGCTTGCTATAAACTTGCACCAATCTATTGTGTGCTATATAACACCAATTTCAACAAAAAGTCGATTATTATATAGGTATCACCTAGAAATACGGCTGGTATAGTGTTTTTCGTAGATAATGATTTGCTCCTCCAGTGACCAATGTTTCTTGCTAAGCCCTCGGCTAAGCCCCTTACGAAGGTTATATCACCCCTACCTAATATGGATCGAGAAAACGACGACATCGAAGAATTTCAGCGTTAATTGCATATGCAATTCCAAGTAGATTATTTCGCCCAGGTGAGTAAGTTAGGGAGCTTGAATACTCCTGTTTAGTTAGAAATCCAATGTTCTATTCTAAACTTCTAATTTATCAGGGATATTCCAAGTATCTAAGCTAGGTAGGGGGCCTTTGATTAATAGTGCCGCTTTCTCTGCCAACCACAAGTTTACCGAAAGTCTCCTTCTACAGGCATATTTTACCCTGAGAATCGTAGCTTTCATTCACGTGGAGAGTGAACTGTGAATAATTGCTCAAAATGGAAAATTGTTTTATTGCAAGCTATGTCTGTATTTGACAGGCCCTAACCTTTATTTAACCTCCTGATCAGCGTTGAACGCTGTCTTCGGAAAATCCTAAGCCATTTTGAACAATGAATCTAGCATCATATGGATTCACTTTCCAGAAGAGCCCACCTTGGTAATGCAAAATTTTCCATCCCAATCTCCCCTACCCAACTTAGGCTTGTTGTCTAACTTAGGCGTGTACTTCGGCACAACCGCTCCATATGGCATACCCATAATCTGATTCAAATACTTCTTGTATCTGCTGTCCAGCTCCCAAAACATATTTCTCTTACAACCAACACCAATCATTTCAATGCTGGTCTTGCCAATCCCCCTCAATTTGCTAATGACCTGGAGTAACAGCTCTGTATGCTCTATGGTGTCCGAAAACAATAAAATAATAATTCTCATAGACGAAAGCTTATTGCAACCTTTCAACATTGCACATGTCTTGGTAACTTGCTCCAGCAAGGTGACATAGCTCTCAAGTTCAGGACCTTCAAATTCTGCCGGGAACAGTTGAAAATCATGTGGCCTGATAGCGCTAAGCAGGCCGATATAGAGACGTACTCTGCGGAGCCGATCCCACCTTACAGCGCTTAGTTGCTCCGGGTTTAGAAAATTTCTCGGGTCTCGTTGTTTATCAACCAAGCAGAAGTCGGAGCGGAAGCCTATTACCATTTTGTCCATTCCATTCGCCCGTAAATCACGCGGCACCAGAGACGACGCATTGCCTTAGTTTAGAATTACGGTCGGATTGTTTTCGAAGGAATAGGAACAGTCCCCCAGATTCCTGTTGTGAATGTAGAAGTAAAAGTGGTTAGTTTCGTAGAGGACGGGATGTGCCTCTTCGTAAACTTGGCGCGAGACTCGTAATAGATTCATAGAAGGTCGGATAAAGCGGACCACCGGCATAGGGATATCCATGCGCCGGTTGGTGAGGGTTATCGCTGAAGTTGAGAGTATTGCTATAGATAAGGTCTCTAATCTCACGTGGAAACTTGCATAGTGTGCCTGCATACTGTCAGTCTTCAGCCGTTTATGCATCCTCAAAGGATCCAGTGACCCTGTTAGAGATGTATGGAAGAGAAGTCCCATGAACAGGCATTAATGGGCCTAGGAGGACCAGCAGAATGTAAAGCAGGCGTACCTAGACCACCCTTCAATTCCTTCCCACCTCCATTTGATGCCGTCAACACATTCTCCTCCTGCAAGCTTCCCTTTATGAGGTTTCCATTAATGGTGTTCCCACGTGTGGTAATATTATCAGAGGTATTCTCGACGTCATCTTTGTCGTTGCTCCTGGCCACACAGTTGGTATCGAGATATTGCACGTGCAATGAATTTCCGTTAGTGACAGCTTTGTGTTGCTCCCTATCTGTTTCTTGAGTAGGCTCTGCCATTCTGTCTGCAGGTTTATGGAGATGGAGATGGAGATGGAGATGGAGATGCTGGTATTGGTGTTGATGTGGAAATGAGGCCGAGCACGAAACGAGGCGGGGGAAGTCAAGCTTGCCAACTTCAAAAGTGAATGCGACGACATTCTTTTGGTGACTAGCGCGCTGTGACAACTCAGGGAAGAAATGCCTGGGAAATGTGAGAGGGCGTGTCACTTGTGGGAGAACATGTGGCTCAGTAATTTAATAACGTTACCTTTAGACTTCGATTTTGTGTTGATAATTGCTCCAAATCGTGAACGCACTTCAAATTATCAACTTCTAAATTTAAAGAGCTGACAATGACGACAGTCAAATTTTCGCCCTTGCAGATATAGTACTTTATATCACCGTCCTTCACAGGGGAGGAGTGAGATGTCTGGGCAACAGCAAGCTTTCTTTTTGCTTAAGGAGAGGGAGCTGCACTATTTTTTATTGAATTTTGCTATCTAAACCAGGAGGAGTGGCGGGTAATGTAACTTCAGAAGGAAACACAATGCTTGAAGAGCAGGAGGAGAGTGGCATTAAATACGAAAAAAAAAACATTTGTATGCAATGCCCAAGGGAAGTAAAGGCTTCCAGAACCTCCCCCTTTCTTGTTGAGCCACATCGCTGTTTCTCTCAGACACAAACAACGTGAGAAGTTTCTAGTTCCTGATACTAGCTTGCGAACACCTCGTAGAGTGGAAGATACCGGGAAAGGCGTGTGCCCCTCAGTTACATAGAGCTTCATGTAACATTCTGCCGAACAAACTCGCGTTTCAGGCCTTTTTTTGTGTCCCGTAACCATCGTCCTCGTCCTCGCCCTCCTTAGTCCACAATCACCACAAACTTCCCGTTGCTATTTGTAGCAACCGCTGGTTTGTAGTCCGGTGCAACTGAACCCTCAGGCATTGCCATAATAGTCCCAAGGTACTTCTGATATTCAGGATCCAATTTTAAGCTCACATTCACATCTGAATTAAAGGCCAGAAGTTTGAAATGCGCATGCTCAATCCCACGAAGCTTGCTAATCGCTTGGATGAGGTGATCAATTCCAGTGTAGCCAGGTATGGACGAGATGAAGCATAGAGCAACAGTCAACTCCGAGATCTTCTTACATTCTGTCAGTTGGTCACAGACTGTCTTTGTTTGATCTAACAGAGTAACAAAACTCGCGCGCTCCGGGCCGTATTTCTGAGGAGGAATTTGACCTATGGGAATGGGGTGGTAAAGCGTATCCCGCTTGCCAACGCAAATACGAACTCTCTTCAACTCAGCCCATTCGATATGTTCCGACTGCTCGACAGACAGGAATCGCGCAATTTTGCCCTTATTGGGTTCAGGAGAGCATGAATCGGCCCAAACTAAGCCAAAATCGCAGCGAAAGCCCCAGTTGCCGTTAACCGATTCGTTTTTCCTATTTCGAGCCAGTATCGGTGCATCGAAAGGGTTGGCTGCCTCTTCGGTATCAATGAAAAAGGAGAACTTATTCGTCTGGTAGAAGATAGGCTTCGATTCGTGGCAGACCTGCTTCGAGACTCGCAAGAGAGACATGTTTGGGCGGGGTTGGTCGAAATCAGGGATCCTCATAGCACGAGCGAAGCCAAGGCTGCTGGATTGTGTGGCAGGATGATCGCTGAAGTTGAGCGTGTAGCCGTAAATTCGATCTCTGATCTCCCGTGGAAACTTGCTGAGTGAGCCTGTGGGGAGATACTGTCAGTACTTTTATCATTTCCTAGCTAAGGGCAGATGGAGCCAATATCTTAGGACCAGGAAACTACTGTAGCCTGAAACACGAGTAACATACCAAGCGCCGTATTCAACTCCTTCGCCTTCGCATTTTGCTTCTCTAAGTCAGTTTCGCCAGCCTTAACCAACTTTTTTTCATCACTGTTCGGGCTTAAACACTGCATCTCCATGCTGACCTGCTCAGCGCTCAAGCCAAGTTGCGAATCTGTGGTCGTTCCTACGGCTGTCAGGTTTATGTTGATCAAGCCGTCTTGTTCCATTCGTGATTGTGATCCGCCTGGGCTGTAAGAGCAATAATCTGCTGGTTTCTTCATTTTTGTGACTTCGGAAGAGCAATATGCTGTGCTTTCTGACGGTTTGTTGACCTTGAGTTGTGGCTCGTTTCGAAGCGAAGGCGGAGTTGGGTTTGGGTTGAGCTAAACGCGCTGGTTTAGACAGATGCGTTCAGCGTTGGACGCAAAGACTTGGAAAATTCAGATTGAATATTTTGATCTTTAATACAATAACGGTGAGGGTAGGTAACCAGCATAAATGAGTAGGTGGCCTCTGCTGGGCGTTTCTGGGCAAATATAATGCCAGCCACTTTGGTGTCAACAAGAGATTATTAGTCTGGAGAGAAATCGGCTAGCGATATTCATAATTCCAATTTTGTTTATAAATGATTGGACTGAAACAGTAGGGCTCTGAAATCTCCAGGTTCAGGCTTGTTTCCAACGCGGGACTGCTCTCCAGCATCCCGCCAGTAACTCACTCTGAATCAGAAAAACATTCCCGTGTATCAAAAACCAAGCAATTTCTCCACTACCTAGCGTTAATGTGAATCCAGCTCACCTTCTGGAATATTCGATAGCCCAAGCTTCTCTCCTCATCTTCAAAATATAGAGTCTCATCCTCATCATCACAACTCAAAGTTTTGATCCTGAGCACCCTGAACATCTTCGTCATTCTGATCGCCGCCGAGTCTTCGGGTTTGCCCTTATCAACTGTCTCGAACTTCTCGTCGCTAGTACTACTATTTGTCGTCAAGGGAACAAACTCTGGTGCCACGCCGCCTTCATTCATCCCCATAAACGATACTCAGATGTTTCGCACACTTGCTCTCCAAGGACCAGACCTTATGGGAATACGATTTATCCAGACCATAGACCCGGAAACCCGCTTTCTCAACCAAAAGAACAGGGCCACGCTATCAGACACACTTTCAAGGGTCTTGTGAATCACACCTAGATGCCTAATTCTCTAGCATCTCCTCGACAACGAGAATATACCCTCCGCACTCTGTGAGAAACTAACAAGACTCTTTTCTTCATGGCCTTCGAAAGTTTCAACTTTAAAGAAGCGCTTAGAGCTCTTATTAAGGAGAGGACCTCTAGATTCAAAGCTGGTGCTTACTTGTGGCAGTTCTTATTTTACCGAATCGTAGTTCCTAGGTGTTCGAAATTGAAGTTTCTCGAAATTAACATCTACTACGTGAATACTCACGTCTCAATCAGCACTTAGGAGTTATTTTGAAATACGTACCAGCGCCATCCTCATTTGAAGGCGACTAGTGTTAGGCAACAGTCTGTATGACCGCAGGGTACTAGAATATTAGAATCACCCCAAAGCCACTTGTCTCAGTCGCTGAAGCTCAGACTGTACGCTGAAATAAAACCACTGATCTCGCAAGGGACTTGCGGAAATCGACTGTCAAGAACGGAATTTCATCAGCTCCAGAAGAAGTAGAATGATATTAGGTTTGGTCTACAAGAAGGGTCGCCACCAAAGTCAATCTCCCAATTCCCAACGAATTAGCGATATTTTAAGTTCATCAACTCCAGTAGCCAACGAAGTGTAGAGTTACAAAAGATACTGGCATCTTCCCTTTCGATTCTTGCTTTCCTCTTGATAGGTCTCGCAATTCCCTACAAAACGCCCTACATCCCATGCGCAGGCCTTCAGCCGTTGCAGAACCTTCCTGGAGGCAATTACCCCCTCAACTTGGGCCAACAACCGTAACAGACTGAGCAGGAATGGCACCGGCATCGGTACTTGCTTTCGATGGCGAATGGATAGAGTCTGTCGGCTCAAAGTCGGCCATCTCCAAATCAGCAATGATATTTTCTTGACTTTCGCCGGTCCTATCAACCTCGGAAGCCCCCAAGCCCGGCTGACTGTGGGTGTGGGACTGGAATACGTGATCTCCACCACGGGTGCTAGCAGTGTATCGATTTTTACACAGGATAGGATCCATTGGGCGGAGACCCCCCAGGATACCTGGAAAGTATCTCTGAATCAGTGCCTTGTATGCGGCTGTACTAGAGAGCAGAAGACCGAGATGGATCTCCACAGTTGACCAATTCATAGAGCTGACCTAAAATATATTTAGAACTATAACACAGAGGAGGATGCAGACATAGCTGGTATACCGTATTCCCTATAAGTACTGTACGTTAGTAGGAGTTCTCATTTAGAATTCAAGCTTCCTTACAAGTGTTATCGCTTTTGTCTGCTTGCACTGTTAGTCGTTGGAAGTGATCTGGTGAAGGATGAGGGCGCACAGGCAGGAGTGGACAGCACACTAATCACGGCTACTATGCGGGCAACACTCGCAACCAGGGCACTGCTTACACTTAGCTCAACCGTAGACTGGTTTTATCATCTTCTCGGATTGACACTTACATCAACCCGAGGCTGAACACGACAGTCAAGCCTATTCGCTGTCTTTTTGGTACTATCAGACGTTATTAAATACTCATTCTAAGTGCAAATTCACTTACGATGTAGACTCCACAGAATGGGAATTGGAAGAATATAAACGGCAAAATCAAAAAGCATATTAAAAGTTGTGGACGAAACGTAAAAGGGATAGAGATTGATACAGTTGCCGGGGAGGTCTGGCTGCCAAAGCTTCTTGAATGGTATGCACAATAGCATAGAGGCGATTGAAGTGGAAATTCCAAAGCCGGAAACCAATGCTATTGAGACGTATAAAACTACTCGATAGCTGGTGGTAGTCGCGAGTCGGAGGTAAAACGCTAGGTAAGATAATTTGACAAACATCTGACTCGAGGAATAGAAGAACTGCTCGCTGGTTAGCTCCGGACTACCAATAGAATGAGGTTTGGCAAATGATACTCCTTCTGTCAGCAAGACCAGGGTGTATGCTGGCACATTCTGAGGCTCTAAGAATTGAATATGAAGCCCCTGTCCATATTTTGTTGCTGCTTTATATCAGTAACGAGTACATAGCTATTGATTTAATATAACTCACAGAGTATGTTAAGAGACGAATATGCTAAAGCTAGAATGAGCGCGATAGTGATAAGACCTGGATGACTCGGTATTAATTTGTATTAAATGGGATTCTGTCCAGGGCACAAACCATCATCCCATCCAAGGCGTTTGACAAGAAAGGTACGAGTGAAAAGCCGTGCGGCGACAGCGGTCGTTGAAAGTACCATCAGAACAGTATTCAATCCGATCATCTGGGGCCTTTTGTCCTGCATAGTCTCGAATCGCTTCAAGTAAAAGCGGGAACAGGATTAAAAGATGGAATGATAGAGTTGATCTGCTATGCCGCGAACCGTATGTTCTTCATTCACACGAAAGGGGCGACAGGACTGAATTTGAAACGCAGCATCTCGAGTCAATATCGCAGACTCGCAGTCACCCACCACTCAAGGCGCCTCCCGACAAAAGCAGATTAAATGGTAGTGGATGTGCAGCTTCCAAAACGCCAAAACTCTTCATTCTGGGATTTGTACGGGCCATCATACTTGGATAAAAGCGAAGGCTTGAAGTTGGAACCTTGTTGAGAACAGAACAAACTGCTCGCCTAGCGAATACAAACCTACTGTGCTTGTGGCGCCCGAACCGTGATGACGGTAAGCTAAAACTCTTTTCTTTTGAAGCCAAGAACGCCGTATCACAGCCACCACCCCTATGCCGCACGTCACCGGCCGAAATTCGATCGGCCATGGCTTTGGCCCTGTACCAGTCCGGGGCTCCATCCAGTGGCTTTTACAGGCCATTTCATCCTCGAAGAAGCATAAGTAAAGGAAGGACTGAAATCCAATGAACTCCTTGACACCGCATGGATTTAGCCCGAGCTGACCAGCCCATCCAGGAAAACAGAGAAAATCAAACCCGCTCCAAACGCCTCATGTCAAAACTACGTAATATTCCAGCACGCATCCTGTTCGGGATACGTCCGGCTTCCGCGTCGACCAGGGACACTCTGGGGAAAGGCGGGAAGGGGAGGTTTCCTGTGTGTGGGTTGAGATTCGAGAGATCTGATTCCTGGATACTCGTACTTCGCACAGCAAGTAGTTGAATGGAGCAATGTGACAAGACATTTCATCACAGTCCCTAGATCAGAAAATTAGTGGCTTGTGTGGTGTGAAGGTGGTGACAATGGAGCCTAATATTGTGGACAGTGAAGCTCAATCTTGACCACAACATCAAGAGATGAATGTGATCGAAGATCTTGGCCTCTTTGAATTCGCGCCTCTCATGTTTTTCACTTGGGATCTTACCTCTACCACAGGACGACCAGTTGTGCTGAAAATCTAGTGGCAGGTGCTAGGCCAACACGGGACGGGATGAAGAGATGCTGTAGATTTCTGGGCCGAACAGACCCAAACCGGGATCCAAGCCGGGCCGAAGTCGAGATCGGTAGATCAATCTTTGTGCAAAGCAGCTGCTGGTACCTTCGTATTAAGGTCAGCCAAAGTCGGCAATCTCAGGAGTCGGTCTGCAGAGGGGCGCACCCGGCGGCAACTTGGAAAATAGGACCCGCGTTGATGAATGAGCCTTGTGCACACTGGGCTGGATGCTTAAACAACCTATGGATGCCATTCGACAGCGCTCTTTTGATCCTCCACACCCATTGCGAGGAATCACACGCCCCTGTCCTACTCAGAAAGAAGGTAAAGAAAGGAGACAGTGTGGGGGGTATGGATTGTTCGTATAATACTTCGGCTTAGACGTGGCTTTTGTCCGGTTGGAAAGGGGGTAGGTTACCTGATAAGCATATGGTCTAAACGAAGACCGGACAATATGTAAGTAGTAGTACAACGTCCAACAAAAGTTACTGAAGAGGCAACAGTCCCGAGCCATTCTTATCCGTACGTGAGAGGTCCCTGCTCATGAAATAGCTTACCTAAATCAGGCGGCTGGTAAGGAAACCCCCTTTCAAGTTGAAAGCTCTCTCCCACCAAACTATATAATAGTGAGAAAATAAAATAACAATATTTCAATTGGTTTTTTTTTTAATAATCTTTTCAAAAATTTATGAAAAATATATTTCATTATTATAACAAAATAAAATAAAACAGTAATGTTATTAAAGTAAATTTTTTATTATATAAAATTATGGTGTTATTATATTTAATCCCAAATAAAATCTTGTTATTTCAATATTACTCATTTTGGCTTTATCTAGCACGTTTTAAGCTAAAATATACTCTTGTATATAAGTATAAAAGCCCGCATTGGCGGGCAAAGACGAACTCTCACCTATACGCGGTGCCTGCTACGAACCTGGAATTGCAATACTATTCCAGAGCAGACGAGAGAAGCGCATTCGGGGCCATTTTGATGGTAATTGGGGTGGTTTTGGGTGAGATTTGGCCCTCGCTTACAACGAAAATTTTCACTAACCCTCAATTTTCGATTTTCGACTCGATTTTCGACTCCGATGCAACACTACTAGTGGCAAGGCATTACTAGTGTTCTTTTATGGCTTTTACAATCTGCGCGCTTGGAAGCCACAATCTGCGCGCTTGGGAGAAGCTCGCAATAGCGTTGCCTTATATAGTGCTTGCTATAGACCTACGACGACCGACCCTTCGTTATCTTATATTTCCTATGTCTTTACACCTTCTTGAAAGTGGCCGCCCTATATCTTGCGAAGACTCCACTATAAAATAGGCATTTGTATCTCGACTCCGATCCTCTTGCTTCTATACTCTTATCGACCTCGTTATCTACCTATCTTCGGTTTCTATGCTCTCTCGCTAAACGTACTACCCCGGGGCATACTTGTACAAGCTCGGGATAGCTACGACTATAAAGAAAACGATGGAGAGAAATTTGGGAGGGGAATAGCGGGGCC
>JAPZPB010000195.1:56690-71875 GCA_037952635.1 Bryoglossum gracile | reverse complement strand
AATTTAAGTAACTTAATTTTTACTTAATTAACTTAATTTTTTCTCCCCACCCTGATTGTGTGGACGATGGAGTAGTTAGTCAAGTCAACGAGTTTAACAGAGCTGTTTCCATCTCCAACCCAGAGCTCATTACGGTCTGGGACGGCAACGAGACCAGCTGGCCCGGAAGTGTCCTTGTCGAATTTGCCATCGATAAGATGCAATCCCACGAACCCTTCGATATTGGTGATCAGGGTTGCCGTTTTGATGTCGATAACGTGTACAGCTGCATTGCCACGATCCGAAAGGAAATATTTCCCATCATAGATAACGCTCACGTCGCAACTGGTACTGTTTTTAGGACTCCAGGGGATGATGGAGGTCAGGTTATATGGACCAGGAATCGCATAGATAACAGCTGGTAATGCGAAAACTGCAATAGAAGTGAGCTTCATAGCTAAAATAAGCCGTGATGAAGAGAGAGAGATCCAGTGAGTAGATCTTCTTACAGATGATAAGCTTAACTTAGCTATTGAGGTCCCTCATACTTAAAGAAAACTCGATATTCAGATCTCGACCTAGTCAATGCAGAGCACTGGGACGAGATTCCAGTTGTCGACGATGAGTGACATGCTATATGGGACGCATCCAGGAGAGACATCGCGTAGTTAGTGGCTCAATTCTCTCTTCTTCCTCAGCTGAACTGTTTTTCTCGTGCCTCACTCTACACCTCTGAGAGGTGGGTGCCGGCAAGTAAGTTTATTGTGTGCAGAAAATGGAGTTTTCCTCGCGGGACATGACCACGGTCTCCCCATCCACGAGTTCTTGCATACGCCACTCGATTCAAGCTTTGAGTTATCCAAACCCAAACCCCAACGCCTCCATCCCAGCGGAGGTATACGTGTATCCAATGATAGTCCTCCGCTCCAGCACTGCCAAAATCCCGATATCAAAGTCGGTCCATCCCGTACTGTAACTCTCCCACGAGACCCGCCCACCAGTGTCCCAGTTCTCCAGATTCAACCTTACTGCACCACGCCACGCCTTCCGCTATGGTCGTAACGCAGTAAAGAGAATTAATTAATCCTCTCTTGCAGTATACATACCTACAGTATCTCGCATCTCACAAACCGCAATCCCAACTCCACCAATACTACAAAACAAAAAAAAGTCCATGTGAAGCTACGTGTGAGCAGTTGCCGGGCTTCTTTTCGGCGCCAGAGCCGCGTCTCGTGCTCAGGGGTGTTGGTTTGGGTGCTGTTGCTTGGTCAATTGTTTGATAGGGAGATAATGTGCTGTACGAAGGTGCGAGGGTGCGAGGGTGCGAGTGGCGGATAAAGGAGAGGATAGGAGATATGTATGTATGTATGATATGTTTAATTGGAGTGTGGGGAAACGAGGGTCTGTGGGAGGGGATGAGATGAGATGAGATGATGGTTCATTAATTCATAGATTCCTTAATTCACTACATCCATAGATTCACTATCATAGATTCACAGATTCTTAACACTCAGGAGAGTCCGGAAAAATACAATACCTTAACCATCGGATCTCGAACCTCGACAAGCGGTAAAGCATAACAGGATAATTTTCCGACTCGTGATTCCTCCTCTAGCATGAATCTGATAATGAGATCGAGATTGTTTGTCTTCTGTTCTGAGCCCCATGGGACGAAAGAGGAAATTGGGAAATCTGAAAGCAGCAATGCAGCTGGAGCACGGCGACTGTGGCGGTAATAGTGGCTTGGGTCATGGCAATTCGGAAGGGGTTCGGTATCGGCAGCGGGATTCGGGAGAGAGTGTGAGGCCGGATTACATTTGGGGAGTGGATGCTTTTGCTTCTTCTATGGAGTATTTTGGATGGGAATTGTGGGTTTGGTCATCTGTGCTTGATTAGTCTAAAACAGTACGAGTGGAGTAGTATTGAAGGTTCTGGAATTCGTGGTGCACTAATTAATGTAAGACTGTACTGTAAGTACCTTCGCACTGTACTAGTTAGTGGTGGGGCGGATGCTGATTAATAAATGGATGGCTTGATACTGTAGATAGAAGATGCGAGTTTGATATTCGCGATTTGTGAGCAGGTGACGAGAAGTGGGTAAGACTCTCTGGGTTCGTAACTTCGTACAAGTATCAAACTGCAAGATTTGTTACATTACTATATTCCACGGACACCTTTTCCTAGTGACTGCCCTCTTCTCAGGATGCGCGTTCAAGAATTCTGATATTTAAGTAAAAAAAAGGGGAGAGGTGGGAAAAAGGAAACAAGTACTTGGTACGATATCCCGTATTCGCACTGCAATCTCAATGTATGTTGGTGACACCAAGCCGTTTTAAGCCAAGTCTGCGATTTGTTGGCGCTTAAAGATGCTCTCTTGATCTCTCTGAGACACTGTACTGTACGAAGCAGAGGATGAAAACTCCCATATCACCCCAATACGTACAGTATTGCGGACTAATAATTCACAGTGCGATCTTTATTTGCAGGTATTGGGTCCACAATGTGGTCTCGGCACGCCTTTTATGGTGCTTGCTTTTTGGAGGATGTCTTGGGCGATGTGGTTCACTGGTTGCAGTTAAGATATGCAATGCATGGCGCGTGTTAAGAGGAGAGTCTCACATTGCAGCAGCGGATTGCGCAGAAGCGGTTGCAGGGCGGCTAGCGGTGTGCAATGCAAGACAAGACAATACTTCATTCGTAAGTAAAGGAGGCTGGAAAGTGGAACACAACTCGTACAGTACAGTCCAGGATTGTACAGTGCTTCGAGACAGGCTCGGCAGGGAATATTTGGGGGGGTGAGGGCCAGGTTTAGCAGGCCGTGCTGAGTTACGAGAGTGTGATTCTTGACAAGGGATGCGGAGAGTTTATGGATGGAGTCGCTTGGTTAGTTTCAACGGTCGAAGGGGTTAAAGGGTGGAATCTCAAGGGAAACGTTGCAGAGGGTTGGAGGTTGGAGGTTGGAGGTTGGAACTTAGAACTTGGACAGAAAAGAGACGAGGGAAGCGAGGCAAGGCAACACAATATGATAAGGGGTGAGCAATAAAGTGAGAAACTAAATTTGGATGCGTAGAGAAGGTTGCTTGACTGCTGACCTGCTGACCATCTTTATTTGACTTGAAGTTCTTGGAAGTTCTTGATAGAGCCTTTTCATCCTGTACTGTAGATGGTTCGTTGCCAGCCAAAGTGCTCGTCTGGGATGGTGGACCGTGGACGAATCGAATCATCTGCTGGTGTATTTTTACTTATGCGCATTCTGGTACCTGAACGCCACGGGTGCGCAGAGCCACTTTCAATTGGCAGATGGCAGGGCGGGATGTATCGTGGGTCGAGCCCAGGATATTTATGGCTGGCTCGTAATTGGTTCTGTACTTTCGTACCTGAAATTCCCCTTTACGCGCTGCGCTTCCTTCATTACCGGACTGGTTACCGTAGTGGAGCATTCCTGGGTGGGGTTCCACAATTACTGTACAGTCAGTCAGCCCAAAATACTTCAACAGTACGTACGAAGTACAGTACTTACAGTACCATACGACTGCTGTAAATGGTAATCCCGAGTGGCCCCTGCTCCTGTATCCTGGGCGGCCTCCCCAACATGGGCTCGCCAATCACAGCCACGCCTTCCGCCCCCTCCGCCCCTCCCCTCCCCTCCGCGCCCATTCATGAACTCCCAGTCCGCGCCCCTGAACCCGCTCCACCGTGGCGCGTCCACTTCCCCTTCGTCTTTGTTCTCTCCTTTGCCAATTTGGGCTGCACGCAAAATTCGCTGACAAAGGACCCAAGCCGCCCAACCCACCAGAACCCACCAGGGACCACAGCCAAGTACTATACAGTACTGTACGTAGGAGAGGGAAGTAATGAATCGAGGGATCCCTTACGCAGAGCCACTCCCATCCGCTGCCACACGCAACACCTGTCCGGGCCGGTAACGAGTAAGCGTGGAGACAGACCGACCGGCTTGCGTGGGAGGGAGCACTAGTCGCACGAGCACGAGCACAACCACCAACAACCTCCACCACCGCCACGAGCACTAGCCCTCTGCCCCTTGAATTGCAACTCGGATTCAATTCCATTCGGTCGAACTCTTTCAATCACCGTTCAACTCCTCAGATCAGCCTTGCCTCATCCGGCACATCTCTCTCTCATTGCGAATTGCACATCTCCCGCAACCCTCCAATGTCTTGTCCGCCCTTTGGCCCTACAGAAAACCATGGCGTTCGCTCCACGTTCCTCGACACCGAGACCCTCCGTTCCTTCATCTGATACTCCTTACGCTTCAGATCCATCCCATCTACCAACCCTTCGCCCGGCCTCCAACCCTACACAGCTTCATCCGGCCAATAAGACAAGTCTGGAGCGTGGCCAGAGAATTTGTACAGACAACATTCCCTCTCTGTCGGTCCGCTCCCGAGCAGAAACTCTTTCCTCCACATCGTCGACCTCGTCGTCGCCGGTCAGAAGAAAGCCCTTGCCAGCAACAGCATCGCCGTTAGCTACAAGGTTCTCCTCGCCCGTGCATATTGCTTCAACTCTCGAACCACCCGAGCAGTTCTCTGCCCGTCGCTCGTTCACCGTCGACAGTCCAACTCTCCACGAGTTTCCCCCAACACCCAAAACACGGCCGAACCCAACAGAAAGCCTAGAACAAACGGAACCAAGTTTTACAGAGTAGGCTTCCCTTCTTTATTGAAACAGACTCGTTGCGATTGGGCGGTGCTGATAAGTCTTGCAGACATTCAAACGAACTGCTCGCTTTGACTCCAGGCTCATCATCCTCTAACCCAACGTCACCCAGTCTCGAAACAAACTCACAGCCTCTTCCCAGTCCCAACCTAACTGTACCTGCGGATAGACGTCACACAGCTACCTCTCTGGAAGACCATGCGCACTGGAACAGCGGGTCAGATCTAACTTCAGTGTCAGAGTTTACTGCCCAATGGTACAGCGATTCTAGCTCGACTGGTTACTCAGGCTCGACTATGTCCATTTTCTCGCCCAAGCCTACTCCACCACACCATATCAATGTCCCCAATGCACGAAGTTACTCTAACGATTCCATCGACTCCAACGCGACCATACAAAGGACTCAGCCGAAGTCTCCAGGCACTTCCAAGCTTGGGTCGTTTTTCGGCTGGGGAGGAAGTACATCACCATCATCCTCTACCACTAGTTTCTCGGACAAATCCTTTTCACCCATACCACCCTCCCCGCACAACGAAGCCCTCCCAGATGCCTCCAAGCCAGCCTCGAGCAGAAACATACCAACAGCTATTGATGTACCAAAGGCCAACGCCGAAGCTGGAAGCTATTTCGGAAGCGCATATCTACAACTACCCTTGGCAACGCCATCCTCACCCCTACAAATCGAAGAGATGGAGAAGGAATTAAAAGAGATCAGCTCAGAGCTGGCCTCGTCTATTCGACGGGAGATGGACCTGGAAGACCTGGTAGAACGACTACAGTCAGAAGCACAGAACCCCACATCAGCAGCTGGAAAACGCACCAGCGATTACTTTTCCGATTCGGGCACAAGTTCGGTTCGATATGGCGACTCGGATTCCAAGCAGGACGAGTTAGAACGGATGATCCGGAAGACCGAGCAAGAAAAGGCCCAGATAAGATTAGATCTCACCAACAAGGTGCAAGACGAGAGGACTAGACGGAAGCAGCTCGAATCACAGATCCGGACTCTAGAAGAGAAGGCCTCACAGGTTAGTTCCCATAGCTTGCTCGAGTACTTATTATTTCCTAACATGAATCAGGTTGACCTCGTCTCAATTAACTCTCTGGATACCAATGGACGCTTGAGAGATCTTGAGTCTACGTGCGAAGATCTCCGACGCCGCCTGTCTGAAGAGAAACAAGTCAAGGACAACTTCGAGGACCTCTTGACAGCACTCAAGAGTGAGCTCCAAGTCTCGCACAATGAGCGAGATAACCTGCGAGATGAGATGGTACCTCAACTCCGAGCTCGGGTTGAGGGACTGGAAGCCCAAGCAGCTGAGCATGAGAAACTCACCTACGAGCAGTCGAAGGCGCAACAAGAACTCGAGACTCTCAAGAAGGAGAATGTCACCTTGATTAATGCCCAAAGATTGCAACAAGAGATGCAACAACAGATGAAGAAATTTAATACTATTGCGGAGGATGGTGGATTCACCAGCCCGAGGGCTTCAGCAGGACTGACCAGGTCAAACTCACTGGCTCAAGGAACCACTGCCCGATCAAGACCAGGATCCCTGTCTAGATCGGTATCAGTCAAGACTGCCGAGTCACGCGAGGCCCTGGCTGACAGAGTGAAGGATGTTGAACTTCAACGAGATGCTCTTCACCAGGCACTCAAGAGTCTTTTAGAACGCCAGGACCATCAGAACCGGGAGAACCAGAAGAAGATCCGACAACTAGAAATGGAGCGAGACCGCGCGCTTACCAACTCTCCTAAGCGACTTGGCTATGATAAGGAGGTCGCAAACCTGAGAGAAGAGATCAACACCCTTCGACGCCGTGCAGATGACGCCATAGAGCAGAAGTGGCAGTGTGAGAAAGGTCTCAGCGGGTTGAAGATGGATCTGGACCGTGCCGAGCAGGAGATTGGGTCGTTGCGAAGTTTACTACAGGAGAATGATATCCTGATTCCGACTAGTACTGAAGTCAGACGGGCAAGTGGCACAGTCTCCTCGGAATCTTTGGAGAAGGCCTACAGAGACTTGCAAAAATCTTACGTTGATTCATTGGAACGGGTCAAGAGCTTGGAGTTATCGAGCCCCAAGGATGAGGAGACTGAGCGTGCGATGAGGCAGCTTGAGCAAAGTCTGGCCAGCGCAATCTCCGAGAGAGACTTCGCCAAGAAGGAAGCGGACGGTCTCAGAGAGACAACAGATCAACTGCGTGGGGCTGAGCGCTCTCACGTTGGAGATGAGATGGTTCTCGCCGACGAGCTTCGCAGCTCGGCAGAGCGTGTTGAGCAGTTGGCCACCCAGGTCAGACAACAGCTTGCCTCAAATTCCACTCTTCGACAACGTCTTGCCGAGACCATTGGCCGAGGCGAGAGAGAGCAGAGGTCAAACGCAGAGAAGATTATGTTCATGCAGAGCAAACTCAAGGCTCTTGAGGATCAACTCATGGTGGCTCAACAAGCTTCGGAAGACAAGGTCACTCGCCATGAGGAAGAGGTCCGTGACTTGAAGGAGAGCCACAACATCCAGCTCCAACGGATGAAGGATGGCCTCCGCTCTCCCCGCCTCTTTGCACCGAAGTCCCCTCTGTCACCAATGTTCGCGAACTCTGCCAGAGCGCCCCGCCTCATGTCCACCACGTCCGGAAAGGCAATGACCGTCTCCGAAGATTCCAAAATGGAGTTCCTCAAGCAGAGAGTCCAAGAGCTTGAGACTGCCCTCGCCGATGCGGACAAAGAGATGGAAGAAGTGGTCGGTCGCATGAACATCGCCCAAATCGAAGTGATGGAGCTCCAAAACGAGCGCGAAGAGGCAGTCCGTGAGACACGCCGGCTACAGAGAATGATCGAGGAGGAGCGCGTCTCAGCCTTCCAAAGCCGCTTCGCCACCCTCCAAACATAACCCCAACATCAAATACGACGCCGAATAATTCGTAATTGATAGTGAAGACATGACAAAACGACCGGGTCGGAATTTTCGTATTACTTGCTTGCTTGCGTTTTAGCGGATACTCACTTGCTCATGCGTTGCTATTATTTAATAGCCTGACTGCCCTTGGGTTTTGCATCGGCGTATCAATTGGCGTACTCTTTTTATTGATTGCATTTACATAGGATGGTCCCTTTGGAAATCCGGGGTGACTGGGCTTGGTGGCACATTACTACTTTTTTTTTCTATACCCCATTGGAGAAGTATCCTTTGGTGAGAGAAGCCTGTTTTGCGTTAATTGATTAATGTATTGTAAGCTTCCCGGATTGGATTAGAGCATGATCAATGGATGGGATTGTATATATTTTTGGGGGGAGATTGGCCTTGAGTTGGGGAAGAGGGGAACGAATTGAATGCGATATTCAATACCACTTGCCTCCTGTTTCTCTCCTGCTTGACTGAATTTATTTCCGTGCTTAACCAGGAAAATCGCTGTTTCTACATTCTTCGGCACCTCGCTTAAACAGCACCTGCTGATCAACAACAGTCTTTAAAGCCTCCAGTCTCAAAGTATGGCCAGATTCAGACCCTATGGTCGCCAAACTCCAGACCTTCTCCAACCTCGACGCACCCAGCCAGCTGTCACAAAATTATCACTCATCACCCGCAACCTCATCATTCCAAGTAATCCCTCCTCCCCTCCCGCTCTCCTACTTCCTTCGCACCCAGCATACCATCCCTTTCTCCGATTTCCCGACCGTGAGATATCCACTACTTTATCGTACAATTAGACTCCTAGTCTTGCAAGTTCATTTAGATATCCGGATCCAAGGAGTAGTCAAGGCAAGGCGAGGTCAATACACAGGAAGCTGTAGCTACAAGCCGCGGTCAAGATTTAAAATATTTGGGCAAGTTCAAGGTATCACATTTATTACATTGAAGCGTTTAATTCGTATATTACAAATGTGGTTTGTGTTACAGTCCTCTTATACACTTGTGGGCCAGCCACAGCCAGAGTATTCAGAGTTGACTCTCGCTTGCACTACTCGCTTATCCAAAGCATACTCCTCAATCAATTCCAAATACTCCGGCAACCTCCTCACCTCCTCTTCCTCCTCACCCACAATCCTCCCCTTCGCCTCCCTCAACACCAACGCACACTCCGCAAACCTCATCTTCTCATCCGCCTTCATCCGTATCCAATCCCCCGTACCCAACCTATCGGACCCCTTACCCGGAACCGCAATCCCGGCACCGCTCATATATATTCTGTCCAGCCTCTGCAACTCAGCCACGTGCCGCCGTCTCGCTTGCATCTCTTCTGCGAAGATCCGGCAGCACGCACACGCCAGGTCGAAGTCGAGAGTTATCTGCTCGACGGGACAGGAAGGGAGGAGGTTATGGCGTCGGGCGAAGGTGCTGCTTGAGAGGCAGGGGATGACGGTGATGGAGTGCTTGTGAGCGCAACGCGCGAACCCGACGAGGATCTCGCGACACATGAGTCTTGGGTTTTGGAGGAGTTAATGGAGAGTACAGCTAGTAGGCAATCTTATTTCTTTAGGATGGAGCGATGGGATAGCTGGCACTACTTCTGTGTGGGGTGCGAGAGACTCAGTTAAATATTTACAAAGGTATCTACGCTGGTCCTGCAGAAGGACAATCCATTGTTTGATGTGAGAGTTTGTTTAATTTTCTTGTGGATAAAGAAGTCAACGTACTTTCCTTTCTCCGTACTCTCTTCTTTGAGCGAAGAAACTCAGGGCTGGGCTCTGTCTCTCGGTAGATTCTTTACTGATAGCCAGAAAGACAATACCATTCTCCCATACCAGCTTCTACAAAACCTCTTGGAAAGTATTCCACATTCTCCTTGTAGGAATATACACCTACATGAAATCCCTAATACAACAGCTTTATCCTATCCCCATCCCCATTACCGCCTTCTATCATAGTACCAAATATCCATACCTTCAGTCCCAACTAAAAATGTGTCAAGAACACTACCTCGGTTTCACAGCTTGCTCGCACCGCCACCGTCTCGGCTCCCTCACATGTCCCATCTCCCACGCCCTCCCCGCACAAAGCTCCGCTCGCGTTCTCGGCAAATCGCCATGCGAGAACGTCCCCTGGACACTGTGGGAGAATCAATCTTGTGGCAACTGCCAACTGGCTCCCACGCGAGCACGGACGAAGACAGAGCTCGAGAGATACCTCGTTCGAGCAACGGGGTTGGTGGAGAGGATGTTGGAGAGCGGGAGGATTGATCGGGAGACGAGGCGGAGGATGGTGAGGGGGGAGTGGGATGAATATCGTAGGTTGTTGGTTGAGGATGATGAGAGGGTGAGGAGGGAGTTGATGGCGGAGTTTGTGAGAGAGGAGAGGGCGTATAAGGGGATTTTGGGGGAGTTGATGGAGTTTCAGGCGCTGGAGAAGGGGGTGAGGGGGGAGAGTTGTGTGGTGGTGGGAGAGGAGGTTTGGGAGGCGGAGCGGATCGTGGAGCCGGAACATGATGCGCGGTGGTTGAGGGAGGTGAGGGAAGTGCGGAGGAAGAGGCGGCAGGAAGTGATTGATGAAAGGGAGGAGAGGGAGGAGATTGAAAAGGTGAGAGAGGGGATTAGATGGGAGGAGAGTTTTGTTTTGCCGCCTGCTGCTCCGACGCAGCTGTTTACGGACGAGGAGAGAGAGAGGACTTTGGGTGGGAGGCATGTTTATAGAGGGGAGAAGGAGGTGAGTTATTTTGATTTTGATTCTGAATAGAGATTTGAGATGCATGCTGGAAGTCGGGATTGAAACGAATGGGTGACAGTTGAGGCCTAAGTTACTTTTAATTTTTTAATTTACGGACTACGACTTAGCTTAAGGTGATGTTAGATTCCAAGATACCCTTAATTTCTCTTGGTGGTTTAGACACGTCTAGGTTAGAGATTGAGCGGAGATAGAGACAGGCTTAGGAAATTACACATTATACCTATCTAAACGAAAAATAAGAAACTAAATCCATACTTAGGTATATTTATAGGAGGGTGGAATGCTTGGGACTGGCTAAGTGTTTATGGCAGTTCACATGTTCTCAGTGGGATTTGAGGGTGGATATGTGTGCTTAGCTAGGAAAGAAGTGAGAGAGGACGGGGTACATGTGCGTATATAAGATGGAGGAGTAAAGAAAGCAAAACCACCCTAGAATTTCGAGCCTAGAATAACTAGTTAAGAAATTAAATGATAGGCATTCACTAGCCAAGTGCCCTAGGTTGATCGCAAACCCCCCTTTCCCTTCGGATCTCAAAATTGCTTGCCTTTGTCAACTTTATCAACGTAATACCTGGCTCTAGTCTGTTGCTATGTTGGTTTATACAAATCCTAGATTGTTTTGTGATGCATGTAAATAAGTTCCATGTTATATTATGGGTAATGCTTTATATGGCAGGAGAGAATCGCCGATAGGTAAGTGAGTGGTATCGAAAGTAAAAAGAGGGATTTCAATAGTTGAAGGGGGTTATCTGACAGGTGTGGAAGACAAATTTGTCAAATGAGCACAGGCTTTTGCCCTACTGTCGAACTCATACCTATTCCTTCCCCCTCTTTCCTAACCTTCCATCTACACCTTCATCTACTAAGCAATCTAGCCTAAACAGCAGCATTATAGGGGATGGGCTGTAGGCAAACTTGTGGGGACGCGTACTTATCGGGTGGTCCTGTGCTGAGGTGATATTGCCAAGGGGGGTTTACATGAATGGCCCTTGCGTCATTCGTGGTATTTGGATATATTCAAACCCAATAACTTCACCCAGTCAAAAATTCACTTCCTCTTCGTAAGATTTCATCCGAGCCCATTTTTCCTTTTTCATTTTCCCTTCAATCCACTTTCTCTAGCTGGCTTGCCCACCTCAAAACCTACTTAGCTCCCATCCGCCAGTGCAATGCAATTTGGATTCTCAAAATTATATATAACAGATAATATTCAAAGTTTGGCGATCTGCAGACTATCCTATAGTGGAACCCCGTCTACTGGATTCGCTCAGTAAAACCAATCCTCAAGCAAGCAGGGAGTCCTTCTTCGTTATCTTCGTTGTCTCCATCGTCCTCCTCGTCGTCCTCCTCGCTCTCATAAAAAGGCAACAACCTACCCAACAACTCATTACCAGCAGCCTTGTAGCACTCCCTAGCATCCAACACAGCAGAAGCATTATTCTGCATCCGATTGAGATGGCCCGTCCGAAAATCCATCCACCCTTCCTTAAGCCTCCCTAACTTCACCTCGAGGTTAGTAATCGCCATTTCAACATCCAAACCGATACGCTCCGACATCGTTAGATAGCGGCCCCAAGCAGTCTCTCCATCCAAGCCCCATCGAACCCTATCATCCTTCTGCTCCGCAGACAAGGACTCATACCAGCGCGTAAGCTCCTGCTTGATATCCCAACTGCTAGTCAACTCCTCTTCACTCTGCACCTGCGCCTCATTGAACCGATCGATTGCCTGTTGTAGATACTCCTCATAGCGAGTCCTGAAGACCTCCTTATCTACGCTCAATTCGTGGAGTTGCCAGAGCGCTTGGATTTGCCGGTCCCCGGCTTCTACTACATAGGGGTTGGATTCGGGATTGGGTGGAGCAGGAAGCCGTCGTGTGGCGGCACGGGCGTGGCAGCGCTGGCAGTCGGAGCTGGTGATAAATGTCTTCTTTTCGTCGTTGCAGTTGAGTGACCAGAATGTGCTGCGGTTTCCGGTGTAGGTGCCCATTGACTTGGTGCATTCTTTGATGTTGATGATGTGGATGTGAGAGCACGACGGGAATTTTTGGAGGTAGCTGATGCACATCCTCACAGCTGATTGGGTTCTCGTGGATTGAGTATCATTTTCTTGCAGCTTCTATGCACTGGTCAGTAAGTGGTTTTTACATATGTGATTGAGACAAGTACTATTCATTGTTCTACTCCTGCCCTTGTTTCGACCTTGACAGAGGATGAGACAAGAGAATTGTTTTATTGCTATCTTCACTGTCTCCATTACACAAAGGAAGAGACATGTGGATTGTGCCCTCACCCGTAAGGTAAAGAACCTTGTTCTCTATCTTGAAACAACGAGAACAATTCCGTTATGCTGTATAAAAGTACCACCCCCTTCCTATTTCCTGCCCTCTTCAAGTTCTCTCAATCATTCCTGCTCTCAACACCCAAAAATGTGTACCGAAACCATCACAACCTTCACAGAGTGCCCCTGCCGCCTTCGACGCATCACCAACTGCAAGCCAGTGGAATACCAATACCGCGCCCATCTTGGAGGCGTTGACCACACGAAGTGTAGAAACTTCACCGTGGCTTATAAGGCTCATCAGGGATGCTGTGGCGTGGCGGTTCCGACCAAGTGTTTGTATGCCAATACAAACACGGCGTATGCGAGGTTTAATGGCCCAGGGGATGTGGGGAGATGGTAAGGGGCAGGTGAGCGCCGGTCGCGTTCTGATAGGTGATGGAATTATATCTGTGCTGGCTGCAGATTTACAATGACAATGATGAAGTTCTTAAGCTTTTAACTTTATTCCCACGTGGAAACTATCCCAATACTGTTCCAGTGTTTCCTTGCCTTCAGCTGTGACTATAGCCATGGCCCGCTTTACTAGTTATTATTGCTGGAATCCGAAATCTAGCCTCCCGGAAATAATGGATCATATTCATCGCCAGGGCTCTATATGGATCACAGTGAAGAAGAAAGCAGTAGGTAAACCGCGACAAAACTTGAAGCCTAATCATGCTGAGATGAGTGCTCGGCTCGGAGACTAGCCACTATAAAGAAGAGCACATCAGAACTCGATGAGACCATTTTCTTGCTTAAGGAAATGACCATCCACACACATAGAAACCCCGCTCCCCAGCATACAAATGTACGCTCACAAAATGGGCTGAAGAAAGCAAGAATTAAAAAGATGTGATAGTCCAGTTGTGGAAATAGCAATCCTGCTTACAATATGCTTGAAAATGAGCCCCTTACTGATTTCTTCCTCCCCCTATTAACGTCTATCCCTGCGTAGCGAAAAACCCACCGTGCCGAAAAATAAATCTGGTACTTTGACTTTGAATATTTCAAATCTTATACACACATCGAAATCTTCTATAATTTTATATACGTTATGTTATATACCTATCCCTAAACATTCCCAACACCTTTTTTGTTATAATTCTGTTAACGTCGTCGCCCACGCGGCTGGTTTGCAAAAGGGATTAATTTATACTAAAACAGAGCTCCTCCACTATAGCTCTACCATCAAGCTCTCATTACCGTTGATATTTTTAAAACGGTCCTACCAGAGCTTGAGAGTATTATCCCTATACCAGATTATTCATCAGCCTTCGTGGGTGTTGTGGCGTGTAGGATTTATGTAAGATCGCCACGCCGATCAATACTTCCAAGCAGAGAGCTAGCTCCTTATAGCTAGTGCAGGAATATGCCGCTTTTTTATTACTGTAATATTTCTGGCAGAAATACGACGTGGATTGGCTTATATAATCACGGTCTATGGCTAACACAATATACCTGACTTTAAAATTTCGAAGGCAACTACTGAGACGATAATTCAAGTCGCACATCATCTTTTGAACGTATATGGCATTGAATGTTAGAAAGTCATTGCACGAAAATTCGGGCACGTGACGACATCTTGACCAACCCTCAACTTTTACCACCATTTTCGGCTTACCAGAAGCACAGTTCGGCTCCATTAGTACAGTATCATCAATGCTTACTACAATAATTCTTTCAAACTACCCACTCAGAGTTCGGTGACATAGGGTCGGAGAGCTACTGTACTGATGTGGCAGCTAGTGCGTCCTCTACTGCAGGAATATCCCTAATAGTAATGAGCAGCCACCGCCACTGTGAGCGACAAACCGAATCACTGGAACGAGTATCACATGACTCTTCAGACAAAGAACAATCTAGAACGTAATCGAAGGATCTTGTATCATCGACGATGGTATAAAAGTGCAGGATTCCCCACACCTCTCTTCCGACGCAGCTAATAAATATATTAAAAGAGTAGAAAGTGGAGACTAGAATATTTGTACTAATGCTGAAGCTTTTTTTCTAGCGCAAGTGGACTACATTGAGAATGGCAGCTTGATAGCAAACACAGAAAGAAATATAATGTGTTTTAAGTAGGTGTTATCATTTAGCTACTCTGGTAACGGCCTATCTCAAGCCCAGCTTATTGAGTAGCCTGTGGCGTTTTGATTTAGACGGACGCCTTCTTGCACTTAAGTCTGATACCTCTTCCTCGACTACGTTCACCGGTTCTCTCACCTCTATTAAGTCGTCGTTCTCCACTGCAGTATCCAATGCAAGTAGCTTTTCCCGTAGCTCCCGTGATCTTGAATGGTCAGGTCCAACAGCTTTCTCGTACCCATTAAGAGCCTTTGAATACAACATCCTGGCTTTCGCAGAGTCGGCTTGACGCTCGAAGAGAGAAGCTAGTCCCCATATTGTATTGAGCGCCGGGATATACCTCTGAAAATTCGCACCGAGCGCCTTCTCGTAGCCAAGCAGCGCCCGCTGGTACATCTTCTCGGCCTCGTCGAGCTTGCCTTGGTCTTTATAGAGGCTCCCTAGGTTATTGAC
>JAPZPB010000195.1:0-56590 GCA_037952635.1 Bryoglossum gracile | reverse complement strand
ACCCAAGCAGCGCCCGCTGGTACATCGTCTCGGCCTCGTCGAGCTTGCCTTGGTCTTTATAGAGGCTCCCTAGGTTATTGACCGTGCTGAGGGTCGACGTGTGGTCTGCACCGAGCGCCTTCTCCTACCCAAGCAGCGCCCGCTGGTACATCGTCTCGGCCTCGTCGAGCTTGCCTTGGTCGGCGTAGAGGAGCCCAAGTAGATGAATAGCAGTGTATATGCTGGCCGTCCGTCCACCTTGCTCCTGCTCTTCCCCTTTTCCTCCCTTTCCAGAGCGAAGCTCAATCTCATTACTTTCCACCCAAGGAAAACAGACTTGTGCATGAGGCAGGAGCCGACGTTGCAAAGTTGTGTAATCCTGTGACGAGCTCGAAGGCACGGCCCACCCCACTACCATCACTGCAATTTGAGCTAGCTCTGCTCTTGAACTCGTCTCTTGGAAGTGGTAGGCCCATTGATGTACCACCGGGTGAGTAGCATAGCTCCTGGACTCACCAACCATCTCAACAAGCGAGTAATTCCGAAGTAACCGCATTGCTTTTGTGAACTGTAACTCATCGTTTGCAATATCACCGATCCATTCTAACAGGCTTGATGTAACCGTCTCAGACGCCTCACATGCTGTTGTAAATAATCCATACCATAGATCTTTGCGGTCAAGGAACGCCCAGAGAAGCAAGAGATTGGTTGCTGCTTTATTTGTCTCGCGAATCGTCTCGTACGAGATGGTCCACGTCGTCCAGACACTACGGTCCGGGTAGTCTTGCAGTGGCGCACCTTCCCAGTCACCTGACTTCATCAACTCTTTCCACTTCTGCTCGTAGAAGTCCATATACTTTCGAGGCTCGATTCCAGTCTCCTGTAGAAATGCTGCTGCCTGCGCAATAGCAAGTGGGAGACCGTCTAAGATACTCAGTAGGCGGTCGTCTTCGGCTGGGTCTACAAAGCAGCGTTAGTTTCGTGAACATATATTCTTACTTTAAAGAATTGTCTCTGCTTACCATACTTTCCCTTGTACCGGCTCTGTAAAATAGATCGTGATTGATCGAGACTAACCTTTCCAAGCTGTTGCGAGTCCCCGAGTTGCGCTAGCTTGGCTAGTCGAGTCGTAATCAAGATCGAGCTATGGTCAACCCCACAGAAGTACTGCTGTATATCATATGCATCGACATCAGATGTCTGCCTATCGTAATCTCGGTCGACGTTATCGAAAACAAGTAGCCATTTGTCATTCTCCTCTCGAGCCAGCCAGTCCATGACCTCCCGGACGACGGCGTTGATGTCGCCGGTACTCCCAGCAGCATATGTCCTACTCGACTGGGATATCTGGCCGTCTGGTATCCGGCTCGCACAATTTGCGATGCTCTGCATAATACTGTCTTTGCTCCTCCCATCTAGCCAGAACACGGCACTGAACCTTCGGTGGTACTGTGACGCGAACTCGACCGCTAGCTGCGTCTTGCCTATCCCACCTAGACCGTGGAGTACCAATCGCTTCTGCCGATTACTCTGCCGTTCCGGCAACAGTACTCGTTCAAGCTCGGCCATCTCAGCAGGTCGTGCGATGAACTTGCTCACTCTAGGGACACGCTGAAGGTGAAAGACAATTCGATATTCTCCAAAATCTAAATTCGGTTGTTTAGCATAGGCTACATCGCTGATAAACAGCTAGCAAACCAGTCAATACCGCTTCACGAAACTTGAAACTAACATTCTTTACCAGCCATATTATCAGCGCAGGCTTGCATCTGCTTGAACACGCCCTGTGATCCAACATATCGTCCGGTGGCCGCCGCAATCTCCTTCCGCTTCTGTGACTCCTCCAGCCCTACCTCCTCCAGCCCTCGATCCACGTTGAACCGATAGTATCGCCCACTATCGTCAAGGTGAGTTTTATCTCGACGAAACCTCTCAGCCGTCTGCTCCGTGTCTGTCGCGATAGCCACAAGCGTCTTCCCAATGTGGAAGACATCATCCTGAAATGGTTTCAAGGAAGGGACACCAGTACCGATCGAGACCAGACATTTAATCTTCCCTTCTAGCGGTAGTGGCCCCCATAGTAGTTGAGCTTGGTTCCACACCTCCCACACTGGATTGTTCGCTCCCGTCGCACCATCTACGAACCCTTCTCCATACCGACCAACCGCGATCGGATCGAAGAAGGAGGATGCCGCTGACGTGGCGCGACACGCTTCCCAGATCTTGATGCTGTTGAGAAGATCACTTCTGCCCCGCGGCGACGAGTAGCTGGTAAGGCAGACCGTTTCGCTTGTCTCTTTGCTGGTCGCACACACAAATCTAGATGTATTAGACGTATAACACATAGCCTGCGTAGTCTGCAGATCCACCACTCACACTTTGCACGCACGGTCCGATACATCCTTTAGCAATGTGTTCTCTGGTAAGCCTTGTGCTACCACGACCTCCCTCACCGCACGCGCCAGCTCGTCCGAGTCGAACCTGCCTTGTATAGCACCCTTCACTGTCACACGGTGCCTCTTCTTCTGAAAGATCCGATCTGAGAGCGATAGGTACGCATCGATGCAGTCGTCGATGCTCATCCTCAGCCGGCCGAGCATGATCGCGATAAGTCTAGTTACAGTGGGTCAACAAGTATGTTTATGAACAAAGTGGTTGCACCACCTTACCCGCCAGTACTGGTTCCCCCGATCATGTCGAAGTAATCGCATGGTTTTGGTGGGTTTTCTGGGTCGATGGTCTCCATGAGCTGCTGCAGGATCATCAGCGCAGATAGACCACGCACCCCACCGCCGTCGAGCGCAAGCAGGCGAAGGTCGTTGCCCGGCATCGTTTGAGTGAAGGGTATGATTCTTTGATCAGTCAGGAATCGCTACGTCGCAGTGGGCAACGGGCCGTCGAGTTGCGAAGCTGAGGTTTGAATAAGGCTGGCGCTTGTCAATTCAGCTCGAAGAATCGTGGCTTACAAGGCGTTCGCGCATTCGCGCATCCGCAGACGCGGCAACCCAGCCAGTCACAGATGCAAGACTTCATACTTGTGTCGTTATGTCATGGTATACGGCTATAGTTCCGCTCCCTACTGGATTATTTCTTTGCTCCGCCATGAGTAGCGTGCGCATCTCGATGCAAAGGATAGACAGGACCACGCCACACAGTACAGTGCGCTTCACATTGGTAGGAGATCACCATGGAATCTGACTGTAGTAAGTCTCTAGTTTTGAAGTTGCGTGTCTGCAGTAACTTGATGAGCGTAGAATATGGTTGAAGATGCCTGTTTGGAAAGTACAACGCTGATGACAGTCTTGAAGAGGTCGGATTAAGTTAAGCTGACTTGCTGACCTAAGTTAGCTTAAATAAATTGACCAGGGTAGAGAAAGCCAGGTTCGACGTCAGCCAAATCAGAGGGTCCACGTGTTTAATGGCACGTGTGTCTGTTTGGCTTTCCGATGCAATCCTTAGGCAAAAGTTTAAGCATACACGTGATTGGGATTGAAGCAAAAGATTGCGACTAAAATCTCATAGCCTCACGGCCACTGGAAAATGTCAGCTAACTTGTACTGCCTTCAACCGTAGACTATCATTACAAATTCTTGCGTACCTTATTTGTAGAAATGATTTCGCACTTTGAGTCAAGATGTGCATGGCTTTTGAACCACTGCCCATGCCGGAGCCACTCGACACCGCCAACACCCCATCGATGCCTCTGCCTACTTCTCCACTGCTTCGAACTGTCAAACAACAACACCGACACCGGACAATGCGGACTCTACAAAGGATAGCCTGAGTAGTGATATCAAAAGAGTCACAGAAAGAGAACCAACTTAACCAGTAACATCAAATTTGATTATGATTATGATTCTAAACCCTGACAAGTGGTAATCGATCCCTTCCATTACGCCGATAATACAATAGTCAGATAACTATAATAACTTTACAATTGTTAGTCAAGAGTAAGCCTGCTTTAAAGAAACCTACTTCGCATTCTATCTTTTTTCTAGCGATCTAATTCTCCGCGACCTGTGCTTTAATACATACATGCCACCGGTGCTCTCCATGGCTCTGGCACTTCGATTGTGCGTGCCACTTCTTGCTCTGGCTCTGGCCCATCCTCCTCTTGCACGGTACTTTTACGACCCTGACGACGCTTTCTCTTGCCTGTTATGGCCTCGTTCGCAGCATGTGCCACTTCTGGCTCCACTGCTTCTGTCTCTGGCTTATCTAGCGCAGCACTCTTACGCTTTCGACCACGTTTTCCCTTGCTTTTTGTGGTCTCTTTCGCAGCATCTTTCGCGGCACGCGTTGCTCGTGCCTCCTCGAGGTCCTCATAGCTCATTACCTTTCCCTGCCCCTTCCCTAGTACTACAGGCTTGGTTGATTTGCGAACTTTGGCTTCGTTATTCATTTTGCTCAAAAATTGATTTTGATCTTTGAGAAGGGCACATTGGGCAAATGATCGTGCGCCGGCATTGGTAAGCTTCTCTACATAACTCTGCAGGCGCGGTATACTTCTCTCGTTAAGTGTATAGGTATCTTGTTTAATCAGATTATGCAGCGACACAAAACCTTCTGCTGATACTGGTGTTACAGGCGTCGGTGGGAATTCGTCTTGTTGACCACGACCCACCTCTACCTCATCGGCTCTTAGGACAGTCAACTGAGTAGGTGGCTTTGGTGTCTTTCTGAGTACTCTGTCTGGGTTAAACGGAAACAAGCCGCAAGCAGCCCACCCCGCGAGAATATTTCTTTTTGTGAGTGCTTTGTCCCGTGCAGGACTGTATAGAGAGGTGAAATGTTCCTTACCGACTGTATTCGCGCCTCCTCGAAACAGTCTATCAGCCCCGTCGCGATAAAAGCCCTTCAACGGTGCAAAGACGCCGACGTCACAAGGCTGAAGCTTGTGTGAGGTATGAGATGGAAGGCGACAAAGAATAATCTTGTTCTCAAAACAGAACTCTTGGACTTCGAGGGTTTCATGCGTACCAAAACCATCACAAATCAGTACTCGTGGTTTGTCCTTGGCCTGCCCTTTGGTTTGGGGATCAAATACGCGCTTGAGCCACTCGAAGGTGATTTTAGAGTCGGTATACCCAGATTCGGAGCATGCGTAATGCCATCCGGAGGTAGGGAATGTAGTCCAGTTGCTTCGATGGGTAGTGGCTGGCCAAATGATCATTGGTAATAAAGACCTACGATCTGCGAGATTATCGAGGCGCAGGCGTGAAGCGAACGATGGTCACTGCTATTGAGTGCATAAGTGCTAACGGTCGCTACCCAGAAGGACTTTAACGGAGCCAAGCATACATAGCATGACTCCTGTCTCATCTATATTATAGACATTCTCTGACAGAATGACCGGGTCTTTTAACACCTGTTCAATCACCTCAAACCAGTGTATTATCTTGTTATATATGTTGCTCTCATGCCGCTTCCAGTCTAGTGCCCTAACCCTTCGTGATTTGAGTCCTGGGTGACGCTTCTGAAAGGCCTGAGCCCAGTTCTTGCTTGGAGGCTTGATTGATGTATTTGTTGTGGAACGCTGGCGTGCGATACTATGGGCGAACGAAGGTAGGAACTTGATTCGCACAGGATATCCGAAGTCAGACATTAGTCTCAAGAATGTTTCGAGGGCTTTCTCTTCTGGCACAGTGAGATACTGTTGGCCCTCGGCTTTCTTCTTTCTCGAGGGTCGCCCATGCTCACGATAATAGAGGGTAGATAGAGGAACTCCCTTGCGTTTGGATCTAGTATCGTACGTTTGACGCTCTCCTGGCGCAGGGGCCGCCTCTGCAAGGTCTTTGCTGGCGTTGTTACAGTATTCATGAGGCATACTTTACCTTGTGATATATGCAGGCACGGATCTGAAGGTGGGATGGAATTGGGACGGTTGGATGAGAACACGTATCGTGGCTGATTTAGAAGGTTCTGGAAGGACGCCTGATGCGCCACACTTCACGTGCACTCATAAAATTCTATTTTGAGTATATGCAGCGTTACCGTAAAAGCATGGCATAATATACAAGCTACATCTTCGCTTATTAGGATGCGTGGCGTTCTCCATATCCCACCGTATCCGGATAAATTCGGCATAGGTACACCTTGCTTTCTATGGCTCCAAAGTTTAATATCTTTATGTCTTCTTAATAGGAGCTTCATTTTATTTTGCCGAAATCTCAAGACAGTCCGATGTTTAAGTTAGAGCAGGGGGGAACAGATCAAGTGAATTTTAACGCAGGCGACAAAACGATCGACACAATCACTACAGCTGTGATGTTTTCCTATTGAGTTCTGTATATATGCAGAGAAATAGCCAAGGAACCATAATAAACTAACTTTAATGTGATATATTTGCGTGTTTAATTTTCCGAACTCCAGATCCATGTGCCTTTTCGGCACGCAGGGTTTTTCGGCACGCAGGGACGGACGTTAGTTTGAATGCGAAAAGTTTCAAAAACCCCCGGTATTTAAGCAGTGGGATATAGAACGGAGATGGTAGTTAGACGAGATTCGCGGATTCAGTGTTATCCTTGTAATACTTAGTGGCGAGGAATCGGTACTTACGGCTTGACTACCCCATTAGTTATTGGGAGTAATGGGCTTAATTGGAATCATGTGTAGAATGCGGCAAGGAAATGAGAGGTAAGGGAACGCGGGGTAGAATTGAAGGACATCAGAATGATAACTGGGAAAGCGCGCAGGAAAACGAGAGAAGTAGAGATGGTTAGGTCTCGCTTGAGAAGTCCAAAATGTTTAGAAGAGACGCAAGTAATTAATATTAATTTTCCAGGCAATAGTCCTGTCATACTCTGATTCCTGCCAACACCCAGCCATCACAGGAGAAGCACAACCCGTCCCTCGCTCCGGCGTAGGACACCAGCACCTCTATTCCGACCGGAGCTTCTCGACTTTGTATTTTCAGATAGCCTTCATTCCATTAACATCCCCATACCAATATCCTATCCTCAATCAAGCCTTTTGCCTTTCCACAATCTCCTTCTCCACTGTCCCCTTAGTAGTATCCAATGCCCCGCCGACTTGCTTGCCATCTTTGAAGAAGTACATCACTGGCATGGACGTTGTATCGATCTCAGCTTTCCGTCCCTCGCCAACATTATCAACGTCCATCCTGAAGAAGTCGACATCGTAGTAGTAGTTTTGGAAGCCGGCGATCAGGCGCTCAATCGGGCCAGCTGAGCGCGACCAGGAGGCATAGTAGTAGAGAACCTGCAGGTTCTTGTTCCTGGGATTGAGGATCTGGTTGGTGTAGTCACCGTCGCTCTTGAGAGTGACAATGGACATTGTGAGTGAGGGGTGTTGAAGTCTGGTATTGGACTCGTGTGCCTTTCGGAAGAGAGGGGTGGAATGTGGGATTGCGCGGGTTCTGGTGATGTGTCTCTGTGAGAATCGACAGTCTGGAGTTGGTAAAGCTATCGAGAAACTAAAAGCGAAAGGGAGTGATGCGTCTTGGATGTTTAGAACTTGCTGTGATGCACTGATGACCTGGAATAACGACGTTGGTAATGTGAAGTTCGGAGGGGAAGGCGCGATGATGCGAGAGATTGCACCCGACAAATCTCCGAAATGAAGTTGCTTTTAAGAATAGTTTAGGTAACATTCGGCTGAGGATCTTCAACTAGCGGTGAACAGGAGGTTGCGATACGGTGCAAATCATCCAAGTCATCTTAAACTTCAGGACATGCTTTTGGAAGCCACGTCGTTCGTGCAGAACATGGCTCCCTAGGGAACATCTTCCTTCTTTGGTGGGACAAAGCGCAAAAGCAATTAATAGCGACTCAGTGCTAGTTCGATAAGCTCTCAAGAAAGTTGTAGCCTAATGGAACCTCATTATTCAGGTTTGAATGATGGTGGAGGTACAGAAATAAAATTGTTGTAAGTATAAATTCCGTACCCTCCCAAGTGCGAGTAGGCGGCGGGGTTCAAGTTATGGGGGATGCCCCCTTTCTTGCTCGCTTAAAGCTTTTAACATAGGTAAATGTTCTGGATAGTTGGTCCTAAGCACAATATCAGGCTCTCTTTGTAATAACATCACTTTATGTTTATCTTCTCTATAACTACCTCCCGAGTGTCTGGTGTGTGCCCGAAGAAGTGAGGAAGTCATTACGGTCTTACTTAGTATACTGCTGACAAGGCAATATAAAACCATCTACATGAGGCATGGTGCACGAAAAGGGAAATCTCATATCCAGAAACCGCCCCCATTTATGGAAAACAGTCCGACAAGTCCACATCGCTCTGGCTTGCTCAGCGTTGAGCTATCTGTTTCATTAGTTGCTAACCAGTCCATTCCAAGAGTCTCAAACATATACCCGGGTATTCCAATCCAGCCCTCAAATCAAATTAGAATCCTACTTTAGTTAATCTGTTGACAAATCCCAAAACTCTTCAACTGCTGCCCAACAACCACAAATCCCCCAATAGACGGGCAGCCGTACACGAATATCATCAGAACAGCAGGATCAAGAAGATACTGCGTCAGCAAGTTCCAGATCCACTTTGGAAACTGGCGCCATTTCTTCCAGCCCGGAAAATCCACGCCGTGGTCTGCATCCATGCTCAAGAATGCAACGGCGAAAAAGATGTATGGGAAGACGATCCAGCACATGATCCACGAGCGCTGTGCCCTTGTGCTCTCCTCTTTCCGAAAATGGGTCAAGATGCCTATGACAATGAAGGGCATTGCTAGGAGGACAATTGCTGCGAAGGAATGCCACAAGATGAGGGAATCGTTGTCGTCGCTCTCAGGCGCAACTTCGGGCGTAGTCGTGTGAATTTCGTCTGCGTTCTCAATCGCTTTCACCTCCTCGACCTTGACTTCCTCGCTCTTTGCATCCTTTGACTCGGAGATGGGATCAGGTGTTGATTTTGAATTTTCAAACGAAATCTCAGCTTTGATGGCAGTTTTGGCTTTGGCATGCCTTTCAATTGTGGTGCATCGCGGTACGGTAAAGACTAAAACATCTTCTTCTCCTGGGCGCTGAGTAGTATCGTCCCACTTCTCGTCCAAGGCCTCTGCAATGAATCCGTTGAATTTCAGCCCGCGGTTTCGAGCCTCATTCACCACTGCCGAAGAAACCAGGTAGACCATCGGATAGTCTGGCTCAAACACGTTTGCCAGAAGGTTCGCGACTGACATGATAATGTAAGGCACTAATGTCAGCGAGGGAGCAGCATAGCCAAAGTGGCGGATTTGGTCGCCTGAAGTACGGTAGAGTGAAACTGAGCCATAAAGATGGCCTTTGGAAAACTGTAAGAGCAAGAGATTGAGTGCCAGTGCTGAACTGTATCTTGGTCGGCCTTTTTTCCGTTTTCCTTCCTTCTCTTGTGCTCATTCAGAGTGTCACGAAGGGTCTTGTCGCCTGTGTCTACGCCGTCTCCTGGTAAACCATCAGGGTGCCATCGTGGTACGGGTGCATTTCGAGGCCATCGGCAAATCACGTAATCTCCTATCATGTTTCTTGGTGCTAGGGTGAAGCCACCGTGAACATTGGAGTATGATTGAATGTACTCTTCAGAAAGATCCTCCCCATTTGCATAATCATACATCTCAATCCTGCACTGATGTCGAGATTGCGTGGGGTCTGTGGACTCCATTTGAGGCATAGGAGGGTGTGCTCCTGGTGCTAATATGGCCTCGACAGTTAGGTCGGGTTTCTTGTCGGTGTCCTGAGATTTGACAGGTGTGCTTGAAGAATCGATCAATGTTTTCTTGACAGCAGGTCCTAAAGATACAAACATTGGTGAGCAATATATTCATATTATCAAGTGTAGGCTAACTCACTATCCGGGTTCTCCCAAAGAGGTTGCGGTTTGGCCCATTTCAGTAAACGCTCACTCACTTCACTATATAGACCTTTTTTCGTGACCTCATACTCACCCATCTGTATTCCCAACTCCGGGCGCCAGGTTTGAGAGCGCACTATCATGCAAAGAGCACCCGCCCGTGCCGCTTTTTCGAGGGGTGTTTTGTTCCAGTTCCGCAATCCTCTAAAAATTGCATTCAAGCTAGTTATTACGCCCGAGTAGGGTATAAGGAGAGCAGCCAAGGCCTTTTTGAAGACTTGGGGGATGCTGTCTCCTGGCTCTGTTTTGATAGTCGCGGCGTGGGCGAAGTAGTTCCCAAGGAAGAAAAGCATGATGCCAAGCGACTTGAAAGCCATCAAATCAGTAACGGCTTATGCAAGACTATCTAGAGAGCACATCCATAGGACTGAACCTCCCATTATCCAAATATAGGGCAGGTGTAAACAAAGTACGTGAGGTGAAGCGATCTAGGGTAGGGAAGAGCACAATGAAAGAATCGTTAAACTTACGGTACCAGGCAAGCAAATAGTCGTGTTGGAGTTATCGGTTCTAGTTCCGTCGGGAACAGTAACAGTAATATTTTCCAACGCGAAGGCTGGACAGAGAAGTAAGAAAATGCAAACTATGTAGAGCATTGTTCTTGTAGTTGAATTTGATTTGGTCTTGGTTTTTTTATGAAAATCCGACTTGGTCTTTACCTAGGCTAGGGATGGCTTCGATAATAAGGCCCTACAGATAGAGGCGCAACTCGAGCTCATGTGCTGCACCTAGGGGATTTTATCTATCCCGTTGCCGCTTCGCTACTAGTTACTGCTTGTAATTTTTTGGGGGTTATACTCGGGCTCTTTGAGTGGTTGAAACTGCGCATGGCGCCTGCAATATTTGTTATCACGTCTTGAATAGTCGAGAATGAGCGGTTTATTTCTTGCAGCTGAACAATCCCTGCGGTAAAGGCGCAACGAAAACACCAACCAGGAGATTCTCATCACACCGAATAGATCAGAGGAAGTTATGTAATCAAGCAACCGACAATCGGGCACGAGCTACGCATATGTACTTCGAAATAAATAATGGAGCCAAGATATACAAGCTACAGCACTGTATAGATACCAAGGCATCCATTTGCAAGAGACGAGGCCCTGTCCAAGAAGAGGTATCTACAAAGCCTCTCAGGAAGCTAAGATTAGGAAATCAGAGGTTCGCAAGCAAAGGAGTTTAGCAGCTACAGATCATTCGCTCCATTACCGGGGATAGCGGGCGAGAAACCAGCAGGAGATAACTTTGGCCCTGACAACAGATTTCTCCATTATTCAAACTCAAGCCTAATATTACAAGCAAACTTACTGGTGCTTATTTTTTGACGGAAAGACTGTTTTGATGATACGTAGGATTGGATAAAGATCAAAAAGACCATTGGGATAAGTTTTTTGTATTTCAGTGGTGAGGTTGACGGTATCGTTGCGAGAGTGGCAGCCAAATGTGGCTTGCAATTCAGGTCAGCCTCAAAGCTTGTACATTTGAGCTTTCAAAGCAAGAACTAAGAACTGGGAGTATGAACGGGTAGGGACATGCTATGAAAAAAATCTATGAAAGAGATGGGATCAAAATTGGGTTTACAACAGCGTTTAACTGTGTGCTGCCACGTAGGTTTCTTAGAACTTGAGAAAGAATATGTTTAGTTCACGCAAAGTTCCCATGCCTGGATGGGGGAACAAACGAGGTGATGCATGCGGATCGCTGCGTGGGTCTCTCTGGCTTGTAGAACTCAAATATGCGGCTTCCATCGTATAGAAAGAGACAGAAGGAGCTGGGCTTGCTCATAGGTAATTGAACACCACCCGGCTTGAGAACGGACTTCAATCTCCCCAGATTGCATCGCCATGGCTTCACAGCAGCCTCATGCTTCTGGCCCTGCCCGAAGTTCTCCCAAGCCAATCAAGATCGATATCTGCGATATTACACGAAACGGGGAGTCAATGACGAGTAATTACCTGGATTCCAATCAGTTGAGGTCAGAAAGATCGAGAAAAAGAGAAAAGGAAGAGATGGAGAAAGCAATGAAGGAGTCGCTTGAATGGGAGAATGAGAGGCAAAAGGCTTTGGACGTCGTGGCCTCGGAAAAGCGATACTTGACAGAAAGTCCTGATTCCACAGGTAGCAACTCAGACGACGACGGTGAGCTAGAAGAGACGGCAATGGAGGATGAAGATGTACAGGAGATATCCGAGACCAACCCTTCTATCGTCCAGGCTGAGGTAGCACTACCCGTTCCAGCAGATGAAGTGAATTCTCCATTGAACACAGAGACCGAGGTGACGGGCAATGATATTGGCACTGTTCAAGTTGCAAAGGTAATCGAGCCATCTGGCAGAAACTTGCCCTCTGCATTCGAAGAAAGAGACGATGAAATCACAGCTCAAGCGCGAAGTGGGGACCAGGCTGCAGAAAGTGCAAACACAAAAGAAGAAATTGCCACATATGCATGGGAGGATGAGGCTGGGCGTGATGGTGGAACTTCGCCAGAACATGGCCGTACCGAACATGACGAAGGGGCCGAAGACGAGGGGACGGGAGTCGAAGGGACGAAAGACGAGGGGGCAGAAGCGAACGGCAGCCCTGGGCGCCAGGAAGCCGAAGCTGGTCCCACTGAGAAAGGTGATGAGAAAAGGCCTTCGCTCGACGACAAAAGATTTTTTCTTCTTCTGAAGGGGGTTAAACTCGCCATGGAAGGCGTTGGGCTTTCGAAAGAAGGGAAGCGCATGGCGGAAAATGGACACAGGCTCATGAATCAGGGAGCTGAGGTTTCATTTGAAGGGATTCAAGCTTTGATGGAGGGAGGCTTTGGAAGGGCAGCGCGGGGAGCCAGCGAGTAAGAGACCGTTCTTGCTGCTTTCCAACTAAAATATACTCGCAGAAGATTTGAAGTAGCAAGACAGTTATCAGCAAGCTTAAGAGAGCTTAGCAGAACGCTTGTATGCTATGCTGGATTGAGCATGGAAATGGAAGATATCAATACTTTCAAAACAATGTTTTAAACGCAAGCAAACCAGCCAAAAAGAAAACGCACAGCGGCAAATCCGACGATGACCAACCCGTCCCTCAATGCCCCAACCACTTTGAGACGGTAAGCCGGCGACATCACTCCTCTCCTGCGGATCCCAGCTCAGCAGCTAATAAAGACTTCAACTGCATCATTCCCGCCCTACCTTCATCCAGCACCTACCCACTCACCTACCCATTTATTTATGTATTGATTCATTGCCCAATGCCACGAGTAGTGTGCCTCCATCAGCAAATCCTTCCTCCCTCCCACCCACCTAGACCCAAAATCGTTTCCTTGTTCTCGTGCGGGTAGGTAATAGTTTCGTCCGGCAGCTCTTACTTAGCTCATCAATCAGTCATCAATCGGGTTGATATCCACTTGGGCTCTGATCTAAGTCCGAGATGTAGATCCACCAGCGGGTAATGATGCGGTCTGGCGGAGGGATGCCGGCAGCAGAAGAGAGAGGAGAAAAGAAGAAAGGGAGAGTTTGTGTGCTTGGGGGGAGACTTGCCCTAGTAACGTGACTTTGAGGAATGGCAACCTCGAGCAGCGAGTCAGGAGCAGGATATGATGATGTAGTGTCACATGATAAAAATTTCTGACGTGGACTCACATGTCAAGAGTGGAGCAAAAATGGTAGTCAAGAATGAAGGCAGAAAGTCTTCAATTAATCTAAACCACCCACAGCTAGACATTCCCATCCCACCCCACCCTACGCCCCACAAGAGCCCAGAACAGTTGAGAAGTGAAAACCTCCGCAGAACGACCTCTCCCTACACCCTCGAAAAAGGTCTCATAATGTCATCATCACATCCAGGGTCTCATCCCCAAATCTCCAGCTAGGCGGAAAAACCAAACGGAATTAAATAACTCCCCCGGCTCACCCCGTGCGAAACAGATCCCAGATGTATGCAAAGCTATTTTCCACCCACTCCGTTGCTTTCAGGCATGCAGCGCGCGCGTATCGAAATCGAAATCGAACACCTCAATGTCTCGCGGTGTATCGTTCTGAAAAATCTGGAAGCAGATGTGAAGAGAGCCAAGCCAGCCAAAAGCAAAGCCACAGCTCAGATCCATCCATCCATCTTGTGGAAGATCCGCCGAAATCATCGTCGTTGTTCGAATCGAGAAAACAGCAAATTCCAGTCCCATAGCCCTGCCCTCCCATTTTGTGCAATGCCAACCCCTCCCATTACGAGAAGTCAGCCAGCGAAAAAGCCCAAATCAAAGCAGTATACAAGAAGTTCAAGGAAACAAACTGGCGAAACTCTTGCTGTGTGCAATCACAAGAAACGAGAAGGAAAATGTCCGCCTAATTACAAATTTCTGGGTGGCGAGACCAAAGAAACCCGTTTCCCTTCATGTTTTATAGGGAAAGACTCGAGGGAAAGATCTCGAGCCCAAGTCTAGAACAGGATCATGAATGTTCAGAAGAAGGAAATAAAGCAAGCAATTAATGGCGCACGAAAAAGCAAGAGTGCCTCTCCCCCAAGCCCAAACACCTGACTGGATTTTTCCCTTCCAGTCTTCATGCCATCCTGTTTGAGAGAACAAACGAAATTCTAAAGTTCGCTGATGAAACGCCGATATGAGGTAAAAGGAAATCGTAAGATCGAGGCAGCCACCGTGATCGATGCAACGCACTCGAGACCGTAATGGAGTGTATCCGTGTGCATAATTATCATTTTTTGTGTAGACCGGCCGGATGGAACACCGTTGAACGTAATGCGCGCTGAGTGACGACGCTCAAGAAAACTCAATGCAAAGAACTTTTGTGACTGCGCTGGGCATCTAAGGTATTTGGCGAGAAGAGCAAAAGAAATGGATCGCTCCAGGTCGAAAGTGAGATTTTGTGTAGATGTGATCGAGTTTATCCGGCAAGAATCTGTTGGCCGTAGCTGTGGGTCATGAAATATGGCTGTTTGAGCGGTGAGATACAACAACTTCCACATCGACAATCAGTAGGGCCTCCGACGTAATCAGCTGGGTAGCCGTGGTACGCGTTGAAGTTCTGCTGTCCCCAGATCGCGAGAAGCGCAGGGTGAGCAGGTAGTTGCGGAGGTTGGTAAACACGCGGTTGTTGGTTGTACAGCGCCCAGTCATTGTATCGAGGAGCACCACCGGTCGCGCTCATATACTCAGGAGTAGTGAGGGCGGAATCGGGTGCAGATGGAGGTGTATGTTGTGGCGTAGGATATGGGTTGGCCCAGAGGTTTTGATCGTAAGCTGAGTGAGCCGAGTAGAATCCAGACTGAGGACGCTCCTGCGAAGCCGACTTGTTGTAGTTGTTGTATGTCTGGGAGTAAGGGCGAGGTCTTTGAACGTTGGTATCGATCGGAGCAAGAGGAGCAAGGCGGTCGAGAGTTGCTTTGCGTTGCTTGTTCTTCTCCTTGCGCCATGCGTCCCAATCCTGAAGCCAAGCATTGAAATCCTTGCTCTCGTCCAGATTCACATACAAGTCCCACTCCATTGCCTCGAGCCACTCAGTTTCCATCTTGTTCAGCTCGGCGACCGTGATACCGCTGACTTCCGACCAGGAGCGGTTCTGGAACGTGTTGTCGTCCAAGAACTTGCTTCCAAGAAGAAGACCGATTGTCAACATTCTCCAAACAATTCCATCGTTCGCCTTGTACGGGCCAGCAGTGGTGAGCACGCTCATTCGTTTGGCGAGGTAGTTCATGCCGAGGAGGATTGTCGTGCTAGGAAGTCTTGTGGAGGAGAGCAGGCCTGAGACGAATTTGCGGAACGCCGGGGAGACAGGAGTTCCCGGGAGGACAACGCGTTGGGCCATCTCTGCGACATATTCGGTGATCTGGTCAAGCTCATAATCGAGCACTGCACAGACACCACCTGAAGCCAACATGCTGGGCGAGATTGCGAAGGCCGACAGAGACTCAATGAGTACTCGGTCGGTGGGAACGTATCGTTCGAGTCGTGGGTGGAATTGAAGTTGAACGAAAGGTGCTCGAAGCTCGCGATGTATTTGAGGGTGTTGGAAATGGCGATGTGGATGTGGCGAGGAAGGAAGAAGAGAAGCTGAAGCGCTGTGAATTTATTGTGCCATCGATTGTCGTGGTCGTGTCCTCGAGATGGTAGGTGAAAAAATCAGCGTAGCGACCGAAAAAAGCGAATAATCAGTCGGAATCCAACGACGCAACAACAGTGCTGAGACACCGGTCCACCAGTTTAGATCGAATCAACCATGCAGTGGGGGTATTTTCTATCTGAGCCTGGAAAATCTATTGAGGTCTTTGGACAGGTTAGCAAGATCCTAAATTATTTCTGTAGCTCCGTGCCAAATCTGTTACAACCTCAGCCAGGCGAAAGTTCGTGAAGCTCCGAAAAGTGTCGCAGACGGCGAGGTGAATATTTCTTAACAAAAGATGGTGGCGACAAAGAGATCTTTGTTTAACCAGTATTGTTCCGGGGATTCAAGGATGTGGTGATTCAATTCTGTGGTCTTGGATTTCCGCAGCACCAATATCGTCATCCAAGCAAACTGTGTAGCGTCGTATTTCCAGGCTGAGAGAGAAAATCGATAAAGTGCCGAGTTGTCTTTTTCGCGCAGGCCCAGTATCCAGTATCCAGTATCCAGTATTGAATTGAAGAAAGGGGATTGTACGAACCTCTTCGTGTGGTGGTCCTTCAACAGTTGGACGAAGTTTTTCCTGTGGCCCTGCTGCTCTGCTGCCCACTTTACAAAAGTGACGGGTTCACTGGACAGGATATGTAGGACCTGTGTGCCTGACGTCGAGAGGTCGGTGTTCCCTTCGAAACTGGGAGTAGGTATCGAAGGAGGAGGATGTAGAGGAAGGTATTCGTCGAGTCGGAGAGGAATTGAGCAAGAGGTCGGGAGGGAGGGTTGAGGGTGGTGATGAAGACGGTCACCGGGAGAAGGGAGCGAAGGGTGTAAGTGTGAGAATGAAGTGAGAGTGAGGGTGAGAGTGAGAGTGTGATGAGTGGATGAGTGGGTGCAGACCAAGCAGACCAAGCCCGACATGTGGTGGTGCGGTAAGAACAGGGTTACGGGACAGGGCCTGGTGAAATCACTGAGCGACTAGTGGCCAACGAGCCAGTAACGGGTGTGGCAGGGGAGGAATTAGAGGAGGCGAGGGTTTACGTTTGGTACATACAGTACGAGGGACGAAGGATTGATGCCTTAGTATTCAGGTCGGAGGTCGACCTATCGACAGTCAGTCAGTGCAGGACAGAGTGGCGGGTAAGTGGGCAGTGACGGTACGGCGTGGCCGCAGTGAGACTTGTGCAGTCATTACTGCACCAACTCCCGAAGGGTCTAAGTACTCACTGTCCAGTGGTCCAGTGTCCAGTGAGTGGCCACTGCACCGCACTGCACAGGTCTAACAGTGAATTTGCTGCTGCTGCTGCTGCTGCTGCACGCATCGGCAGGCCAATAGTTATCACTCACTCACCACCAGAGTGCGTGCGTGCGTACGTGGGATTGGGAATCCGTCATGACACCCTCACCTCACCCCATCTACTGTACAGTACAGTACAGTAAAACAATAGAACAGCCAGACATCATGACTGCTGAAATGTTCCGCCGGTTTCCGTCTTGGTTTTACATTCCTTCTCCTTCCCGTTGTCACCCTTCTCCATAATTAAAATCCTCCTCAAATGAGAATTATATCCACCGAATAATGCTTCTTATTCGCCCTGCCACTTTTCTCTCTTCGTGTCAAATTTCCCGCTCCATAGTACCCAGGTCGTGAGTGGTATGGGCGGTATTCCCAACCCATCTATACAGTATCCTATACACACCATGTCTGGCCTCCGGAGTTACCAGTTATAGTACCTCAGTAAATGGTTAGGGTTGAACAGAAGTGTGTTATTATTAGAGTATTACGAAGGTACTGTACTCGAACCATCATCATCCTGGCCTTGCCCTCCCCTTCTGACACCGCAACCACCATCATTTGCCCAAGGTCCAATACAGTATGTACAGTCCTGTACCAGAGCATCGCCCCTTCAGCGCCTATGCAAATATGGATAATTCAAGGCTCTGCCTTGGCCTTCACACGAACACCCAAGACCCTGCGTATCGAAGACCAGATTCCAGCACCACATATTCGCCGCTGCACCCCCCCTTCGGCTCTCCGCTGAGTCGCTGCTGACGCCTTGACAGCGTATGGGGTCATTGGGGATGCAGTCGTAGGACGAACTCGTAATCTCAGTGGCCTCTAGAATTCCCACGAACAGCCCTCGGCCACTCAAGGCCACTCAAGACCACTCAAGACCACTCAAAGGCTCACGAACATCGGGACGACGGCTGCCTACTGTAGCATTCTACCTGCCGTATTGATTACCGCACTACCTAAACCCGTCAACCCCCTCTCAACCCTCGCATCCGACGACGAGGAGAATCACTAAATGTGGTGGCAACATGGACTATTTCAACAACTGCCACTTGCACTCCAGATCTCGACCAACCATAGCCTTATAACCCCGGAGGAACGGGCAGCTAGACGATTCCAATTTAACTGGTGGGTGTGAGGCTTGACAAGTGGCCTGACTCCCGAGTCCCGAGTGCTCGTCACCACTGTACGACAAAGTCCATATCACAAGAGACCAGCGGCAAGTTTGGTTTGGCAGGTGATATGCGAGTCATCATGGGAAGCAGACAATCAATTTACCGATTGATGGATGATGATGACTCGAGGTGAGAAATGAGACTACAAGACAGAGGCAAAAGGGCTGTTCTGTGGCTTTCTCGGATCCCGAACACCAACCCGCAGTGCCCTTCCTTCACCCTGACAGCTGCACGGGAATCCTGATATCCCATTCTTGGTCTTCACCGTCACGTTACCAGACGATCAACATGCCTTGTGAATGGGTCCTCGTTCACCAACAAATAGCAAGTCACAGCCCTGAATTACAGCATCTAGCCTTGGAAATAAATATATTTCCTGATGAAGCGCAAATCACACATTGTTATTACGGAGGTACTGTACATACAAAAGTACCTTCGTGAGTTAAGTTTTCCTCCTTATGTTACCTGTGGGGCGACAACGAAACCATACAGGACAAAAAAGAACCTTGTTTACACTCTAATCACCAAGTTTTATATAAACTTCGGCCGAGACAGATTTATGCTAGACGAGGAAAACTTACCTACCTATACATATCCCTTCGTGCCTCTAAAAACTCGACATTAGCAAGACTACTACAAAATAATAAGTTTTTAACTTTTTTAGCCGATAAAATAAACTATAAAAAATTTTTAAGTACTAGCTTTATACAAAGTATATAAACTTTTATCGGAGATTTTAATATTAAAGATAAAGCAATAATTAACTTTTATTAAAAAAAATTTATACACGTTACCCTTTAATAGTTTTTTTAAAAAGGGTTTTTATTATAATATAAAAGTTAGTTAATCAAAATAAATTTCTAATTACAAGTCCCTTTATAACCTTTGAGAAAAGAAAGCTAGTTGGAAATGAATAAGAGATCCTTAATTTATATAACCCATATTACTAATGCCAAAAGAGAGACAAAAAATGTCTTTTGAGTTCTGGTATAAACACCACCCACCAGACGCACGTGTGAGCTTACTCGTTGGAAGGAATCATGACCTCACTTGAGGCAACGATAGTGTACTCGGGACAGCCGTGACGCGTGGAAGAAGCGTGCGGATAGAATCGGGAGTTGGCGATATTCCAAAAACTGAAATGTCTCGTTCGCGCTTTGGAGGGAGGGAGAGGGTTCTTCCGTTGTGTATAGTACGGTGCGGTACGAAAGTTTAATGTGTGTACTATACTGTATAGTATGTATGTAATGTGCCGCCTGGGCGGGGAGAAGCGCATGCGTTGGGCAGCAGCTCAACGTGGGAACGGCGAGGGGGGTCTTGGGTTTGGTCGTTGTGAGGTCTGGGTTGTTGCTACAGTACAGTACTGTACAGTACTGTATTGTCGAGGACCAGGAGCATGCGGTCCTCCTGGCGTCACATGGGGATTCGAGCCGGAGGCTGCAGAATCTGGCTTGTTGGGAGCCTGTGTACGGCTTAATTCGGGACTGTACAGTGCTTTGGAAGCTGCGCCATACGTCTGATGGGATGCAGGAGGCGCCTGGAGGGGTTAAGGAGAGATGGAGGGGGCGCGATTTCGCAGTAGTGGAGCAGTGAATTTACAACAGGATTTTCTGGATTGGAGATGCGTCGGGCCGGTCTTGGAAGAAAAGACACGAGAGGGGGAGAAGGCAGAAGGGTGAAGGGTGAAGGGAAAAAGAAAAGGGTGGCAGAACTGGGAACTGGAGTGGAGGCGACCATCCATATCCAGCGCCAAATCCAGCATCTCGATGATGCAATGCGGTCTGCAGGCTGCAGGCTCTTCGTCCTGGACTGACTGGACCTTCGGCTGCGTTTCCCATGGCTGACTGACAAATCCGCTTCCTGTTTCCGTGAGTCGTGGGAAGCGGGAATGGGGTTTTACTACAGTACTGTACAGTATTGACTGTACTTGGTAACTCCCATGTTGCTCCTGATCCTCCAGATTTTTATGCAATATTCCCGATGGCTTGAGTGGACGGTGGGAGTACAGCACAGCAGTACCTTCGTACTGCATGAGTGGACACACATGCTTTTTTTATATTTATTTCCCTATTTTGGGGTTCTTGATTGGACCCGGTCTGCCGAATGAGGGAGCGGAGGAGTCCTGATTACGAAAGTGCTTCGGATGGCACATTTAGTCGAGGTTCATGTAGATCTCCTAGTAGTGAAGCCGGAGCTGCGATACTGAAGTAAATACAAGACGATATCATCCAGCTGGAACCGGCAATACCCAGGGGTCAACGTGATCGAGGAGAAGCACTTTGATACTTGAAGTACAGTACTTTGTACGATACCTTCATACATACAACATACTAGTACTGGTTCTGGTTCTAGAGAAAATCAGGGGTTCTCTAGCCAACGAAGATACAGTATGGCTGAATAGCCGACTACCGGAATATTGAAGAAGCGCAGACAGCGGGCTTCGAAACGGGGCGGTGTGTCTCGTCCGATCTTGACGGCCAGAGGATGCAACGGCAGAAGTCGATGAAACTAATCCGGATTCATAATAGGGGCGATCCTCGGCTGGGACAACTGCCCAGCACCCCGTCCTGTTCCTGGTACTGTCCTATACTGTACTGTACTTGTACTTCGTACTGCACGATCCATTCCCGGGTTGGCAGCTGGCTGGGTTGTGGGTATACCTCCGTCCGTACAGTTAAAGTATACTGTACTGTACTTATTAATTATAGTATAGAGAAGCGCCTCCCACCCTCCCTTCCTGGCCTTGGGTTCCCGGTACTATACAATACGTACGGAAAAGTCCCTGACGGATCATCAGACCACGCACTAGCAGGTATGAAGGTACAATTTCGGGTACCAAGGTACATGCTCCTAATATACATAACTTCGTACAGACATGGAACATCTCGACGTGCCTTCATAATTCCCGGCGGTGGCTGAGTGAGGAACATCTAGGATTCAAGCAAAGGCTTTCCGAACATGGTTTGGCCCTACTGTACTGTACCTTTGTAGATGATGTCCACGTTACAATATCTGAAGAATGCCTAGTTCACCCAGTTGGCATTCCGTGCGCCGTGATTCGCTCGATTTAGGCGACAAAAGTTACTGTAGATACCGTACTGGACCTACCCAATACTGGCAGGTGAAGAAGTAGAGGAGAGGGCAGCGAGGGTTTCGAGGAGAATGGCCTCCGCATCAGGCGCTTGACGCTAAGGAACTCATACATAAGCAGGAAGTCTTTGCTCCGAGACGATTGTACAGTAGCGGGGGCGAAAACAGGAGCTCTACACCCTTACAGGACCTCTCTTGGAGTAAGGGAAACAAAACAACAAAAGGCAAGCAAGGGAAAGGGAGACTGTATCTATCAAGTGGCCGTATGAAGAAGTCGTATATCGTAGTTTCAAATCTTGTTCTAGGTATCAAAATGGTGTCAAATCGTATGTCTTGATCAATGAATAAAGTATCTTCTTATGAATTGGCGGGCGAGTCGAGGATTGGTATGTACAGTACTGTACAACAAAGGACAGGAAAAACGCGCATGTTCCTCAAGGGAACTTATATACACCTCGAGTCCGCATATCGCATGACAGGCCAGTGTCCCCATATCATAAATGTATTCCGTTTTTGATTCCCGGGGGGTCACCCTCTACATGATCTCTGGCTTACATGACTTAGATACCCCCCCATTTTTCATGCTATATTACAGTAGTCTCTCTGACTACGAGATCCTCATCGCTCGAGCTAGTGCCTATGTAAAAAGTGTAACTATCGGCATCAATGTACTTGACACCATTCACATAGTAACCTAGCTCAGCAACCTTGATGGTGAACGAAATCGTCGTGGTTTGAGAGGCGGAAAGCAGGACCTTTGAAAACCGGATCAAATTTTTGACCGGTCGCTCAATTATTGGCGTTGCTTGTGAGAAATATACCTGCACAACCTCTTGTCCGGTAACATCTCCTGTATTCTTTAGGTCTACTGACAAGATGATGCTGTTGTTGGTTCGGGTGTTGTTCGATATCACCATATTTGACACCTGGAACGTGGTATAGCTGAGCCCGAAGCCAAAGGGATAACGTGCCGTTCTGTTAAGAAGTGGGAATTGGTAGTCGACAAATGTGAACGGGCCCTCATTTTTGCGATCGGAAGGAAGGTAGTTATAATAGACTGGGGTTGTCGATGAAAGCCGTGGTATTGAGACCGTCAGTTTTCTGCTCGGGTTTGTTTCTCCGGTAAGAATTGATGATAAGGCATTTCCCCCTTCCTCACCCTGCAAGAAAGCATGAATTATCGCCGACGCACTTTTGGCAGCGTATTCCATGGTAAATGCTTGACCTCCGCTCACAACAACCACCACAGGAATGCCGATTCCGGAAATGCTTTTGAGGAGATCGTTCTGGGGACCAGGGAAGGCCAAATCTGCGTGATCGTAGAACTCGCCGTCTGTTCTATCACTGTCTACCCCATCGAAATTGGCAGAGGCTGAACCCAAAACCATGACAATCAGGTTGAACGCTTTCGCTGTTGCAAGTGCGGCAGCTTCCATGGCAGGGTAATTGGTGTAGTTGTTGATGAAGCAGCCTTGTGAATAGGTGGTCTCTAAAGCGATAGACTCTATTCCCCGAAGAAAAGTACTTCAGGTGATATAATCAGACGCTGCGTAGGAACCAGGGTTGATGCGAGTGGTAAGGGGGCCAATGACTGCGACATTCGAAAGCATAGTCTTGTTGAGTGGTAAGATCCCTGGTTTGAGAACCAGTTAATGCAGCGCTTGAAAAATGGGGAGTGTGTGCAAACCGTTGTTTTTGAGCAGAACAAAGGACTCTTTTGAAGCTTCCAAGTTTAAACGTTGATGGGCCTGTGTCCTGACGGTATCGTTGAGGCGTTCCAAGTCTGGAAGTGGGTTTTCAAAAGTTCTGGTATTGAATTTCATAGTCAACATTCGACGGGCTGCAACTGTCACGAGATTCTGGACATCTGCATTGGATTCCATTGACGAAAGAGTTGCAAATGCAGATAGCCCAGGTAGAGTAATTTCGGAGCCGACACCTGCCTGGAGTGCTTGATAGCCTGCATCCACCAACGATTTCGCTGTCTTCTGCACTTGCCATAGATTCAAGATGGAGGCGTAGTCGGATATGACTACACCCTGGAATCCGGTGGTGTTCCTGAGGAGATCCCGCGTGTATTGCAGATTGCTCGTCATTGGAATACCGTCGTAGGAGGCGTAAGAGACCATCAAGCTAAATGGATTGGCCTCTTCCAACACAGCCAAGAAAGGTGGGAAAAAGACGTTGTAGAAGCCATTAATTCCTCCGCTGATGTGAGCTGTGTTGATTCCTCCTGCAGACGAGCCATATACGAAATGCTTGATCGTCGTCGCAACCCGGGCAAAACCTGATGAATCAACAGCTTGCATCGCTTTGACATATGCGACTCCAAATCTTGAGGTCAGATATCTGTCCTCTCCATACATCTCGCCTACCCGTCCAAATCTAGGTTCTCGTGCCAGATCCAATTCAGGGCTTAAGACCCAATGCACGCCAACGGCGCGATTTTCAATCGAAATAGCATCAATAACTCGACTATAGAGGTCCAGGTTCCAGGATGATGAGAGGCTTAGGGTAGCAGGGAATAGGGCTGTGTTGAGAAGATCCGCATTGTTGACCGAGTCAGCATTAACAATAAGAGGCATTCCGAGACGATTAGCAATCGCCTTTGATGACAGCAGTTCCTTTAATTTCAAAGCTGCAATCCACGCTGAATTTTGGTTACTACCGATCACTAGAGGATAGAAGAATATTAGCTAGATTCCAGCCCAGCTGCTTAGCGCCAAAGGAAGACTTGCTGATTGATCCTCCGCCATAAGCACCATTGAATGTCGCTATGTCCGTTTCATTATAGACCCCTCCGCTTTGCACCGCAGACCCAACTGATAAGGTTTGTGCGAGTTTTTCCAGAAAGGTCATGCGATTCAAAAGATCTTCAACTCTGTCAGAGGTAGATCTTGACGAGTTCTGGTAATCTCAATGGCTCATGTAGTAGAAATAGCATAAGAGAACAGAGTGATATAGACAAACAGCAGCTTTATTGTTGCTGGATGAATATCTTTGAGAAATTGAGCAAACATGTTTCTTTAAGCCTTTCGAACCTTGGGTTTGTGCAATTACTCCAAATGCTAATGTAGGAGAGAAGTAGGTTAAATCGAAGCTCGAAGCTGGGAGATAATATATCTTTGATAAAATGACACGACTTTAAGCCGCATCTCACCCGCGTCTCACCCGGTGTCCCCACTTCCCCGTTTTCCCTCCTCCCTTACTCCCCTTTGCCTAGGTCTACCTCGGACTGCTACCTTTGACTACGCCTCGCGGGCCACAAATGTGGCCAAGGACAGAATTAAGCGATGGAATTATAACAAATATAATGGTATCAGGTACTTCCGTACTCGAACCTACACCATAATACTAGTGCGAGTCAAGCGGATTTCTACACCACGATAACATATAGAACGGCAACAATTTTCAAGGAATAACGTAACAGTGCCACCCGAGAGTCGCATACCCATAATATAGGGCCCCTGCACTCGATAAGTCCAGGAGTCTTTATAAAGCAAAGCACCTTGAAAGACACTATCTCCAAGGTTTTGGGTACTGTAGCAGCAGGTTTTGGGAAGAAAAAAACGAATACGATAATCCTGCCATTAGCCCATATAATTTCGCGCACATATGAGGGGCTCGCCACTTCTCACACACGCACTGCATGGAACGGCCTTGGAATATCCTGGACGGCTGCGCGAGGCATGCTATAATTCTCTCGATATATAAAGTGCGGCGACGTAGTGAATGGAGGACACGTTAAAGGATGACTAAGGATGACTAAGCATTCTATATAGAGCGGAATCGTATAGTATATAGTATCTGAGTACCCGTCCGACTGCCTATAGACAGCTAGTCCGATACTTGATCGGCTATGCGCCTCGGCTCGGGCTCTGTCGTTACAATAAAGCCGGCCGAGATAGGGCGGGTCATCCGGTTATCCTTGAGCCTGCTTTAATAGGTCACGCTAGGTCCAGGGTCTCCACTTTTCCCCCAAACTACAGCCGGTGGAATCAAAGCGTAGTATAAGCTGTGTGCGTGTTCCAAGAATTAGTTTCTTCTGATGTATCATACTTCGTACAGTACATGTCTACAATATCTATCTGCTCCTCATGAATCATTGCAGGCTCTCGCCTCCTGCAAGTTGCAACCCCATCTAGTCGACTTCCTAACTCCGTTATCATGGATCCACCAAATCCTCTATTCGACAGCTTGACCTTCTCAAATTGTTCTGTCCTTGAGAAATATATCTACCTGCCATGTACCGTTCTTGGAGTCATGAAATAGCTCGTAAGTCGCTGCATGTTAACCTAATCTCATGAGTATATGATAATTCTCCTCTCAGGTTTCTGGCGTCAAATGCCTGCCCAGCCTAGGTTGCTCGCGGACAGGAAATTTGGGGTGTTCTAGGCAAAGACTACGCCTCTTGTGGAACCCCTTATAGTTGGGTAAGATGACAAGTTGAACCCTTTGCAGAGGAAATAGTCCATAAAATAGAGAGAGTCGTCAATATAGCCGTCAGTCATTTACTACCGCTTCGAAATGACCTGAGCCACAAAGGAAAGTGGAGTTCGACCTTTCAAGTCTCGGTTGCCACGATGTATCGATGATTTGACTCGCGGATCTTGTCCAAGCTACCAGTAACTTCCTAATCAGCCGATTTAGTTTTCCAGCAAGATTGGTTCTCACCAAGGTCCGCAGTCATCCGGCTATTCACAGTTAGTTAACTCCCGAAATTGGCAGCCTCCAGGAAGCAGTGTGATTTATGCAACTGCGTGTTCAAGCGTCTTTACAACCCTCAAGTCCTGATTGGCATTAGGTATCGCGTGCACGGGCAGGCCGTAATATCAGTTGTGGCCATCCGGCTTCAAGCGTACTACCGTGTTACGACCACGACACATCAGAAGCGGGACTCAAGCTTCAAGAGCGGATCCTTATTTAATTGAGCACTATCCCTAAATGGCAAGTCCATCGACAGTGGATACCGTCATCAAGTGATTCATTGCGGCATCGCAAGGTCGATGCGGATGCTTGGGATTGTTGTGAGGATTATGTTACAATGGTGTGGCGCGGTCATTGCTAACACAGTGTGAATATAAAGTGAATATGAAGCAATGGTGTTCTCAGCACCTGCGTTCTTCCGGCCAACGTTCACGGATCTCTAATGAGATATTTCGATAGTTCAATCGCACAAATTCATTCATAAATTGGTCCCTCCTAAGGTGTTCAAGATCTTCCAGTGTCCGCTCTCTATTACCTTCCAAAGGCCGGGTGCCAGATCTAGATCTCGAGAGTAGTATCATCTATGGCATACTTCATGGTTGCCTTTCTGATCTGCTTTCCAAAAAGGTAAACTGGTACTCCAAACACGGACAAAACACCAACTACGATCGCGCAGATATTCAGAGCGCCCTCGTACCCTTGCGATTTGACAAAGCCCGTGGCTCCGAAGGAGACTGCGAAAGAGATGAATCCTCTCACGGTACAAATGAGCACAAGGATCGGGGCAGCACGTTCGGGATAAGAGTCAAGACAGTAGGTGTATCCAAGCAGGATGACGCAGATAAAGCCAAAGTACTCCATGTTAAAGCCAATAATGACAGCCCATGGGGACCAAGCGGTTGGGTGGGAACCTGCCATGCCAAATAAAAGACAGGAAACCACAGCTAGTACAGCAGGAATGGCCATTGGAAGGAGACGGTATTCCGGTTCTGCAACTCCATTGCTGCGATTGGCCATAAATCGGGTAAGTCTATCACCTCCATAACCAAAAACTGGAATGAGAATGAGAGAGACCACGATCTGGCCACCTTGGACAAAACCAAGAGAGGTGAACGCAAAGCTATAAGGTGGCGCGACAAGGATTCCGGCAAATTCGGCAACCATTACCACATAGATTCCTAGAGCCGCAGAGTTCATCAGGACGACCCAAAGTACATTTGGGAAGAGGGGCATTGAAGAGCTTGCTTGATGCACTCGTATCCAGCCTTCCAGGTCGCCGGGCCGTGGAAAATCGCAAGATCATCCCTGAGTGTACGAGGCTTGTAACGTTCAAGGTCGAGGTGGACGCCGTGACGAGTGGTGACACGAAGCAGAGTATCATCTTGTCCTTGGTGATGGATGTGGACCTGGCCCTCATAGGCGTCTGTGGGGCGGACGTAACGAGACTCGGGGATGAAAACGAAGGAGCTGATCAGAATGATAGTGCTGACAATACCGAACACCCCATACCACCATTTCCAACCAAGGTCAGCAACCAGGTAGCCCGTAGCAATGATGAATGTTGCTGTCCCGATGGACTGGATTGCCGAGAACCAGGCGAGTCTGCTAGACCTCTGGTGGAGGAAGTGGATCTCTTGGATGATGAGTGGGCAAAGTGCCTCTGACTGACCGGCACCAAGCGAGAGGATGTTTCTGCCGGCAATGTGGGAGTTTAGACTTGTGCTGCAGGCGCACCAGGCGGAGCCGATGACAAGGATAAGGGCAGACATCAAGAACACTGGACGACGACCCACGACGAGAGCCATAGGCATCGCGATGAGGTTTCCAATCCCCATGAACATTGTTGGGTAGGTCATCAGGTCGGTTGTTTTAGGATCATACCCATAGCTCATTTCGACGTTGATGAGAATCGAACCCATCCCTGAAGTGATAAGGACAGCGATGACGGAGACTGTTGATAAAATCAGTGGTGGTTTAATTGCGAAGCCTCGAGGTTCTCACAGAAACTGAGGATGATTGTGATCACCCATTTTCGCCACTCTGGCAGGTTCAAAGGATCTACAATTTCATACGTCAGCACCCATAGATTCTCGGCTTTATTCTTTACCTCTTGGATCCGGCGAAGGAGTGGGAATCAAGACAAGCTCAGAGTGGGCATAGAGGCGGACTGTTCCAACAGGTAGCGTTTGGACGGACTTCAAGTTCTCGACATCGACAGCCACATCGTGGACAGTGGTGCTTTCGACTTTGGTCATGGCGGACGACAAGGGGCTCGAATCTTGAGGGCTGCTCGAGTTTTGGACCTCATCAAGAAGATGGACGTGTCCTCTACTTATAGATGAAGAATATAGGGATTTATCATTACAGTAGTGAGAAAGACGAGACCCGGCCCCACAATCTCACGTCCCTAATATCATATCCGGGGAGCGCAAACCCGTGCTCTTAGTACGTAGCCCCCAGCTTGTTGAACGCCTCCATGACTTGCATGCTAGATGATTGAAGCAACATATCCTTGGCGAGATGTCCTTGGCGAGATGGAGAGATGCGGAGAACCTTGGGTAACAACCTACAGTAACATGCAAATTAGGCGTATTCGGCCAAGAACAACTCGACCGAACTCGGCCGTTGCTGGGTTGTTAGTGCGATGCCGTACGGAAGTACCATCAAATTTAGAGCATCACCTGACTCGGAGCCCCAGCTACGGAAAGCGGGTGCGGGTGCATTGAGAGCACGGGCAGCGGAGATAAGCGAGGCAGTAGTGCCGGAGGAATGATAACGCGGTGGACTTCAGAAAACTGACACGAGAATTGAGAAGCAAGTCCACCGCACCACTAGCAATCGCCCAGCTTTTGTTCAGGTACGGAAGTACGTTAACAGTCGCACGCCAGTCATTGATCTTGTTCGAGATCGGTAACTAGGTCTGATGCCTGTCTTTCGCAGCCAAGCTTTCCATCAGTCTATATATTGCCGACACGAACAGTATCATACTTTGTATGTAGTGGTGGCCAGGACGCCTTGAAGGTCTGCGATTAGACTCCTGCATTATGGTCCAGGATCCCCGAGATACCCAGCGGATCCCCCGGTCCTGTACCGAGTGCTCTCGGCGCAAGATCAAATGCAACAAAGGGATCCCTTGTGAGCCCTGCATCAAGCGTGGAGATGGCCTTGTATGCACGCGAGAAGTTGTCAGAGTCAACGGAAAAGTTACCGTGTAAGTTATGTTCCGCATTATTATATTGAGAATCATAAATTCTTATCATGCATTTAAGGGCTCTGGATGCTGATACATTATCGGCACACCAGGAATGGGGCCTAGATAACCTCAAGGCTGAGAATGAAGGGCTGCGTAGGCGCTTACAGCAATTTGAAGCTCTACTGCGGCAGAAAGACTCGGTCGGTGTAGAGCTTGCGAACCCGAATGTATCTCCTTTGGCAAAGTCTAGATCAATCGTACCGGGTGAGGATATTATTTCTGCCTTCGAAAGTCTTCATTTCCCAGGCCAGGCTTGCAAGATAATCTTCAATGGCCCTCGTCCGCCTCAGGTGGCACCTAACTATCTAATGTCACTTCTACCCATACGAAAGTCCAGCGAGCTCTTAGTCCGCTTCTCGATCGAGAATCTAGGTTGGGTTCACTGTGCATTGAATGGCCCGATCTTCCTTGCCCAGCACGAATCATTCTGGGAGGCTTTGAATTCCAAAGCAACCAATGCTCTAGATAATCCGTATTGGCTGGCGTTGTACTTCGCTGTGCTCGCAGTAAGTTATAGCTTTTGCCAATTAAATCCCAATTATTATGCATTCCTGCTCACAATATTAAGGTCGGTGCGTACTTCATGAGTGATGAAGATGCGGAGCAAGTCCACTTTCTGCACGAAGGCCTTTCTGGTTTACGAGGACCAGGATTTTTACCGCAGTCAGAGGCCATCTCGCCGGTAGTGCGTGTTTGGTATGATACCTCTTTTCAATGCCTCATTGCCTCGGACTTCATAGGCCAGCCTTCGCTGCTAAACATTCAGGCCTTAGCCACGATTACCTTGCTGCATAGCAATCTTGGGGAGACACAGCGAGATTATTCTCTGCTTGGTCTAGCTATTAACAGTGCTCGTTCAATCGGAATGGATCGATTGGGCTGTGAGAGCGACTCTTCTTGGACATGCGCCACCCATGTTCTCTGGCAAGATAGAAGTACTCGAGAACTTGGGCGCAGGGTTATGGTGGACATTAGTCATTTGCGATTGGTGAGAGATATGATTCTCTGAAAACAATGGTAGGGTGTCTTGCTGACACCATGTTACAGGATGAAAGCGTCCACTCGTGAATCGTCTATAAATTTACGATCATTTAACACCAAGCTCTCCATAATATCCGACCAAAGCAATTCGGAGATTATTCTGAGTACAAGCTCTTTGGTTATGACCACCGATGGCGACCTACCATCTCCACTTCTCTTTCACGTCATGGCCGCGAAACTTGCGCACGTCATGTATTGCTACGCAAACTCAGACTCAGATACTCACATGACAAGAGTATGTAAGGCGCTCCAACACATTGAATTTCTTTCACGGAACCTCCCGCCTCATCTTACAATACATCCCGGGCAGGATACGAACCAGCCTGATTGGATGTTTCTACAGAGCCGCCAAACGTTGTTCTTATTACAAATCAATCGAATCACCTTGTGTCTAGCAGCTTTGCCTTTTGTCCTTGAAAACGGTAGAGACGAGTACAATGTTCGAGACTGTGGCGTGACATCAGCAAACAAAATCCTCGATTCTCGGCGGGCAGACAGGCCTTCATTATTTGATAAGCTGTGGGGGACTACGGCTTGTATTTCTGCAGCGGGGATTTACCTTGCGCTGGATCTTATTTGCTCCAAATACACCAAGCAGTGTACCGAGATCGAGACAACGGAACAGATTTCGCGAGTTCGATTCTGTATCGAAACGCTTGAAAATGATCAGCCAGCATCCCACGAGAGGGCAAGAATTCTTGATCGTCTCCTGCGACTTGGTCAAAGCTGGCCTGCAGATAAGCTCCTCGACAAGAAAAGCCTCTTTCAGGTCATGAAGACGGCAAGAAGTCCGGGTTCAACACCTTGCCTACCACACGCAGAAACAAATCATCTCACGACGCTTCGATCGTTTGCTCCCGCAACAACGCTTGATAGCACACAAGAACCTCTTATCACATCACTGGACTTTTCGCATTTGGGGGGGAATACAGGAGCAGAGGCGTCTTTGTGGGACGCTCCAATGAACTTCGATTTCATGGAGTTTAATATGGTCGTAAATTCGCCACTATTCAGCTCCGAATGGAATAGCAATGCTCTCTTCGAATTTTTTCCTGGTCAACAATTGCACTGACCTCTAGGCTTCGACGTATCAGGCGTTGTTGATAGTCGGGTCTTCATTGGCATTCTCAAAACTCTAGACGCATCAACAGGGAACTTTCTAGGCAGTTATTAGGCGTAAATTTCAATCTCGACCCACTCGTGTTGCCACAATGATGAACACAAATTCTGCAAGGATCTGTCTGCAAAGAGGGAATCATATATCATTCATGTGATCTGAACTTGACAGTGGAAAAACGGTCAATAGGGAATTACACCCGCCAGCTTCAACAGTCTATCCGTCAGAACCGGCCTTGTGAGGGGTTCAGACCTATCCAGTGGGTCCGGAACCTCCTTTCCGTCAACCTTGATCGTTGCTCCGCCGTGGGTGTAAAGATTGCAGTGAGGCCAGTGAGTGGTTGTCTGCGTCTTCTCGAACATGTTCTTCTTCAAAATCTGATCTTCAGGCGTCATCCATATGGCGGGAGTGTACGTCGCGTAGATGAGGGTTCTGAGCATGTCGCTGTCACTGAATTTTGCCCAATGAACTTCCCGCGAGTCCCAAAGAATGAGATCCCCTGGCTCTGCGCACACCTTCACAAGTTCGCAGCCTTGTGATTTGTACCAATCCAGATTTTGCATTGTGAAAGGATGGAAGTCTTGGTGCTTCGCAGATAACCATGGCGTCGGTCCAGACACTGGGTTTTCTTCGAAGAATTTTCTGAACAGAGGAGCAGAACCCTTCATGACAATGAGGCCACCGTCATCCGGGCCTGCCTCAGACAGCTGGATTATACCCTGGACACAAGAGAGGTCTTTTTTCTTTGGGTTCTGGTCGCAGTGTGGCCAAGGCTGGGTGTCGTATGCACCAGCAATAGAAGGGGGAATGGTGATGTTGACGGTGTCGAAAGATACAAGGAGCTCGTCGGTGCCCCAAAGCTTGGCAAATGGAGCGATAACTCCCGGCTCACTGCAGAAAGGTCAAGATGAAGGCACCACCGGTATTCTAGATCTTGTACATACCATCTTGCATCCCACACGTATTGTTCGTGAGCGGCGGCATACCAGAGATACATGCCACCTTTCCAGCTTTGTGGCACATTCTCCTTCTTCCACGTTGATTTGTCGTTTCTATTGAAGCCGAGGCTGAAACTTTCAAGCCAGTCCAAAGCCTGGCTTTGATACTTTTCCGCACGATCCCTTGGGATTGCGCCCTTGATGATCACATATCCATCACGATAGAACTCATCAATCCAGTCCGAATCCAGAGTCGTTCCTGGTTTCTGAGGAGCCTTCTCCATGGGAATGGTGACTGAGCGAGGGGAGTGGCCACGCGAGAAGGCGTCATTGTGCGTGTTATATGGAGATTCAATGAATCACGGTTAACTTGTCACGCGTCTTGAACTACAAAAGCTCGAAATATTCTAAGATCTCAGAGAATTTCTTCTATAATATGGCTTTCACGCAACAATCGAATGTGGAGACGGAGTGGCGAAAAGACTCCAGCTCGCCCGTGCTCGGTCAAGGTTGGCATGTACTGTGTTGCTCCCATAGGTATAGTTCCAGACCGAGATTGATCCAATTTCCAGTCTCAGTCACACGAACCCCCCCATACAATCCCGGGCCTGCTTGAGTGCATAGAACCATGTTGGCTCAACTATCACGCTTGCGAAACACGTTAGTGGTCGTGTAGATGCACTCTCGACCGAGCTCGCACGACACTAACTCGCCGCACCTCCGCTAAATCCTAAATGCGAATATCAGTTCCGGGGAGGGGGAGGGGCAATTCAGTGCCGGGAGCTCGTAGCACCGGCCAATGTAACTTAATGCTGTGCCGGCGAATTCTCAATTTCTCATACTGATATCTAGAACTTGTGAAGTCTCGCAAACCTTTTCCCAATCATCTCAACAGTCAGTCTCTCTACACTTTTCTCTTTGAGAGGATTTCATGGCCAGAGATCTCACCATCCCTCCCTCACCAGCCAGCGAATATTGTGCTTGTTGACCCGCAAGTTACAACACCATGCCGGCCCCGGTACAGATCGCTTTGCAGTCAATTGATAAGCCAACAATAGGACGCAACAACTACCAGAAGTTCGGTTTCCGAGAAGAGATACTCCCGAAAGGATGGAACGGCTACAATTCAAGACCGTTACCATGCGATATCCATGCCACTCACGATCTTGGTATCAAAGTTCGTGATGGAGTTACTCTTTATATGGATGTCTATCGCCCTACGACATCCGAGCCTGTTGGAGCAATCCTGGCCTGGAGTCCCTTTGGCAAAAAGTATAACGGAATATCCATGCTCAAGAACCTCCCATGGGGCCTGGGTATCCCAAAAGGCGTTCTGAGTGGACTTGAGAAATTTGAGGGACCAGATCCCGCAGATCTGTGCCCCAAGGGATTTGCGATTGTAAATGTTGATGCGAGAGGCTCCGGCGACTCGGAAGGAGATGTGGGAATCATGGGTACGCAAGAAGCCGAGGACGGATACGACGTCATTGAAGCCATTGCAAAGCTGCCATGGTGCAATGGCAACGTTGGACTGGCCGGGAATTCACACTTGGCAATTGTGCAGTGGCATATTGCAGCACAAAAGCCGCCATCGCTAAAAGCAATCGCGCCTTGGGAGGCTTGTGGAGATCTATACCGAGAGCAATTTGTTCGTGGTGGAATCTTCGACGCTGGTCTGTTCAACTTCATCATCAAGAACAACATCCAAGGCCGCGGTCACGGTGTCGAGGACTTCAGAGTGATGTACGAACGGAACCCTAAAGCCGACACGGCGTATTGGAAAGACAAGAGGGCTTCGTTTGACAAGGTTGAGATTCCGACATTTATAACTTGCTCCTACACCAGCTTTGTCCACACAATGGGCTCGATTCGCGGTTTTATGCAAGTCAATACCCCTCACAAGTGGCTGAGAATTTGTCCATGGCAGGAGTGGTACGATATCTGGAACTGCAAGAAGTCTATCGACGAATTGGCTCTCTTTTTCGACAAGTTTTTAAATGGTAAAGACAATGACGTCGTTAAAATTCCGAAGGTCAGGACGGCAATCCTCAAGTTTTCGAGCGACCCTGTCTACGATATAGTCGAGGAGGACTTTCCTATCCCGCGAACAGAATATAAGAAGCTCTACTTCTCTTCTGATAACAAGCTCGAGTTTTCAGCCCCTGCCCATATTTCAACAGTATCCTACGAAGCTCAGAAGTACCTCGACTGTGCCAGCTCTGTCTACAGCTTCCCGGCACGGACTCGTCTGAATGGCTTCCCAAAGGCAGTCGTCTACGTCTCCACTTCAGAAGGGAAGGATATGGACATCTATGTCCTTCTGCGCAAGCTCGATAAAAATGGCAAGGAGCTCATCAATCTCAATATCCCTTGGTCCTCCATCGCGCACCATGGCATGTCCCCCGACCGGATCGAGCTTGTCCCGAAACGCAACATGAACAACCTGATGTTCCACGTTGGCTCCCTCGGCATTCTTCGTGCTTCAAGACGCTCAATCAACCCCTCTTTGTCGATTCATGAAAACTTTCCCTTCCACCCGCATGACAAGGATGAATATATCCTTCCCGGGGAGGCCGTGAAGCTGGAGATTGGTATCTGGGCGATGGGTGTGGAGTACGAGGCTGGGGAAAAAATCAGGGTGGAGGTTCACGGGGCGAGTCCGTTACTAAGGGGTGAGTTTGAGCCTGCAGATCTGTTTGCAGATTTGACGTCGAGAGGAACGCATACTGTGCATATCGGAGGCGAGCATGCTTCTCACATTATCCTACCTTTTGTATAGTTCGCAAAGCTCATATATATCGGGATAATGCTCCATATAGGCGTCACAGACAGATTAACAATAATCGGCTTCTTCGTCAAATTTCGCATTTGCTCATTATCGGTCCAAGGAAGTGAGCCATAGCAGAAGCGCTACCCTCTGCCACCACTCTTTATTTATAAAGCTTCAATATATAAACTTTAATAAGGGGAGACAAAGCCCTATACATTACGTGCCACGTGATATCATCACAGATATAGGGCCTGGGTAGGGCTTGAATTTCTTTCTTTTATTTTCCTTTTCCTTTTCCTTTTCCTTTTCCTTTTCCTTTTCCTTTTCCTTTTTCTATTCTTTCTTCTATCCCATTTTCTTCTCATGCTTTACTTATTTCCCTCCTTCCCTCCTTAAATTTGCGTCCGTGCGTGCTGGTGATTCTTGATGCTGATATAGTAGGCGATAGTGATATCCAGCTCTTTGAAAGTAAAAGACTGGATCTTCTCGACAATCTTAGATATTAAGACAGAGGTAGGGTAGAGGGATTGTTGGTTTAGGTAGTGGTTTTGTTGGTCGTTTTTATTGGTATCCGTTTCTTTGATAGTGAGAGGCTGGATCTTCTCAACATCTTGAACTTGGGAGATGGAGGTAGAGGGAATGAAGTTTTTTGGTAGTGGTGTTGTTGTCGGTATCTAGCTCTCTGAAAGTGAGAGGCTGGATCTTCTCAACATCTTAGGCGGTAGGATGGAGGGGGGTAGGGGAGGAAGCGGCTTTTGCAGCTTATTTTTTCTGGGGGTTGGAAGGTGGTATCCAGCTGTTTGATAGTGAGAGACTGGATCTTCTCAACATCTTAGGTAGTGAGGTGGAGGTGGAGGTGAGGGCGGAAGCGGCTTTGCGTCTCGAATTTTTTGATGATTTTGATGTCCGTCCCTTTAATAGTAAGAGCGGAGGTTGACTCGACATCCTAGGTAGCGATGGAGATAAAGGAGGGCGCAGCGGCCTTAACGGCTTGCATTTTCAGGTGGTGTTGGCTGTAGGGAAGAACCCTTTTGATAGTCTATAATACGGAGTCAGCTATTTGAAGATCTCTCTGGATCGAAGCCGGGGCTCGTGCGTGGGGGCATGGAAGGGATATAAGCATCGAGAAGCACACATACGGGAATTATTCCCATTTGGCTGCTAAAATCAAATTCGACATTGGCCCTAGGGGTAGTAGTGCCCATCTTGGGGACGGAAGGAACTTCTTGCGCGGCTTTAACTCTGTGTCTGTTACTACGAGGGATCACTGGTGTTTTCCTGATGCCTAGAATGGCGTATGCAGCTTTTTTGCAGTCGAGGTGGCGCCGGATCTCAGCTGGGCTGGCCATTTTGCGAGATGTAGGAGTGGAAATATACTCCATTTTGTGCACTCTAGATGGAAGGTTGCTGCTGAGTCGTTGGTTGAGTAACTGTTTGTGGAGGTTGCTGGGTGGTGGTTTTTTGTGGAAATGTGAGATCCCGGAAGCGAATGAATGAGAGGAAGGAAGAGGAGGAAAAGCTGGGCGGGATCTGATTTTTATGCACCTTTCTAGCTCTGTTTCTATTCTGTGAGGTCATGATCGCATGTGACCACGGAATCTCGTCAGAACACACGAAATCTCGTCAGAATGTACGAAATCTCGTCGTCGGTGGCGGACGGAACGAAGAAATGAATAGAAGCGAGACTAAGCGAGCTATCGAATAGGGGATCTCGTCATTTCGTAGAGCAAGAGAACCTCATCGAAGAGTACAAGTTTTTTAACCTAGAAAATATAAATTAAAATTAAGTATTACACCGTGTGTGCGGTGAAAAATGATGTGGCCGCTTGGCGGATGTCACCTTTCTATTCTCGAGGGCTTCAACCCTGGTTTTGGTACTCAATACATTCTGCCTTGCAGCTCCTCTGTTATCACAGCCCGGACGACGGCTTAGATTATCTCGAGCTTCATATTTCAGGTTCTTTCAGATTCAAATGAGTGAAGGGACGTTTTTATCATGGTGCGGAAATTCCCTGTTGAATATTTGCTCTAACTCATAATTCTATTCTGCGTGACCGGAGAAAAGCCAAAAACGTATTGCATATTCAAGCACCTCCTCGATGCCCCTCTCCATATTATATTCCCTGATTCCTTCTCCATTATTTCACATTATCTCCCCACCTCAAAGCTCGCTATCCCTTCTCCCTCAGGCACGAAAACAGCCATGCGCATCAACCCCTTCATAGTCTCCAGTCCTGTCAAATTACAAGCTGAACCTCCCCAACTCCCTATTTCAACTCCCAGCTCACTGTCCCCGACCCGGCTTATTCAACCACGGTATATCAACTGCGGCATCCGAGATCCCCTTCCCTAGCGGATTGGCATTCTGCTCCACCACCCCAGGATATCGAAATCACGTCTATGCTTGAGCACCAACCGTTGGTGCAGAATTTGAAAAGGTGCCTCACTCACTATATACGAAGGGGTTCAAGTAGTTACAGCTGCCTGACTGACTTCCCACTACAAAAAACTGCTTTTGCTATCCCTTTCCGTATACGTCAAATCCTTTCCATTTCGAGGCTTCGTCGCTGCTCCAGACATTATCTCTTTCTAGTTCACTACTAGTAATAGCGCACCTGATTTCTGCTTCCCTCATCACCACAAGACTAGTCTTGCTGTCCTTGGCCCTTACTGATAGATTTCTCTTAGTCACAACCCCAAAAAATAGGGTGGCCATTCCGCAGTCTTAGTTAATGCTCACGGAGCGGTATGTTGGGTACCCATCATGCCTTTAGTAACGAGCTGTTTCTGGGACGAAAGAAACTTGAGAATATCCTTAATGAGTTGGAGATAACCTCAGACAAGCCTATTGCATGGGCGAGGCTTAACTACCCGCTTTTGCCCTAAATTAGAACATATGAAGCAGGCAGGACTGGACAAGCATCTAGCCTACAAGTCCTTTGCTTTTATCGGAAAAGATCTTGGCAGAGTTTCAGCAGTACTCAATCTACAGTTGCATTGGCTTCGCAACGGAACGTGTGCAGACATCTCGGAAGCAGGCGCTGCGGTAGAGTGAGTCTACGCGAGATGTAGCGCAAGTGATAGATAGGTCGTTCATTCCGAACAGCAGACTCCGCGTCACAAGTCAGTACACATGTCGTACATGTGACTCGCAGATGAATTTGTGCCGGGCTCAGGACAGTACGAAGGAGCGACTAGCATTAGGCGGGAAGCCCGAGAACACATCTGAGGTTTACGAGGGCAGTCGTCCGGAATCACCGAACGGGCATCGAGAAGAAGACGAAAATAGTAAATATGACACAGACTATGCTTTCGCGGATATGAGCAGCAAGGAGTCTCGCCGAGACATCATCTAAGTTTCTATCGCTTGAGAAACCTCGCTCGAGAAATTATTCCCCGCTGTTTTCTGAACTCCTGCATCATTGCGCACCCTTTGGTCTACCAGCAGCAAGAAAAATGAGAGTTCCAGCCAAACTAAAGAATTCATCAACTGCCCATTCCCTTCCTCGCAGACAAAATTTGAGTACTGGCAGGAAAAAGAAGGAGGATTTTAGACCCTATTCTTAATTGATTTGAGGTGGAATGACTGCAGAGCGGAGCGGGACGCTGGAGAGATGCCGCATCTAATATACAACGACAACACCAGCACGGGTTGAGCGAAATGTTTTAAATGATTCTAACAACAGCTTCCACTTTATTTTGGACCACGATGTTCCAGGAGCTTTATTTCCGGATGGCTCCAACTTTTGCTTGTGAGAGGGAGATTCCAAATGTGTTATTGCCGGGTGGGTGACATAATTCAGATAATTCCAACATAGCAAAACCTGCCAAGGCCTCTTTTTGGCCGACGAAAACGTGCAAACAGTGCAGTACAGTGAAGTAGTTGTCAAACCAGATACGCTGGGATTGAAGTTTGGCAAAAAGCCCAAGACGGGAACTAAACGGTTAAGCCTTTTTGACAGGCTTGGACTGATGCGTAATCCCACTGAGGTTGCTTGGCATACCACTGTCAGCTTGGCAAGCGGGGTTCAATCTTCACCCCTGGAGCCTGAAATATATTCTCTACAGTATCAAGGTTTCTATTCTATGCACTTGCATATATAATTGTTGTTCCCTCAGCACAAGGCGCGAAGACACTCAACATCATTCTCACAAGCTCAAAAGGTTGCTGTCGGAACAAGCGGTCAAGGCAGGAACGAGTTCAAATGCAAGGCTTGTTATCTCTGATCAGATACAGGCGCAGCAAAACATCGCATGTGTATGTGTTTGTCCTTCTTCCCTTACTCATATCGCTTTCCCTCTCTACGCTATTGTATCGCCATGTATCGAGGTATAGAGCGGTATGGGTGTGGTGCTCTAGCAGCACTGCTCCTGGCATCCACAGCAACAAAGGTTGCAACCAGCCTCCTCACCACCTCGGAGTCCAACAGCATCATCGGCGGTCGACATTTGCCCAGCGGGGGCCTGGATCTCCCTGTCAGCTTGGCCTCAATAACAATCGCAGATGGGGGATTTCCAGGTAGAAGTGAAGTGAGAGCAGGGGAGGAGGTAGAAGGACTGGTAATGGAGATAGAGATGGAGATGGAAGATACTTACAGGCTGAGAAGTCTCGACTGAAGAGACGTTCATGGCCTCAGGGGCGGGTTGTTGTTCAACGACAGCAGGCATTGTGATGGTACTACAGTCCTTATTAGCCTCTCCTCTCTATATCGATCCACCACTCAGTTGCAGTGCCCATCTCTATAGCCCTCTGCGTCACCTAGAGCAGCTGGTACTCACGTTTTGTTTGGGGAGTTGATTGATTGAAGGTGAATGTTGAGATGTTCTTCTGAGGATGTAGATGAGAGAAGGAAATAGGTAAATACGAAGTAGGCGAACAGGCGAACAGGCGAACAGGAAAACCGGGAAATCTCTCATACCAACCCAACCCCCTTCGCACTACCTTAGTACAAGTGGGGAAGTTACCTCGCCGTCAGTGGCTGGCTGGGAAAACACCTCGTTTCCACACAGGCTTTTATGAAGCGCTATGATTGGTGACAATTTAAAGTTTATGCATGGCTTGGCCCAATACAGTATGAAATATGCAATATGCAATGTGCAATATGTACTGTAATACTGTACAATACAGTACAGTACAGTACTGTAACAGATCATGAGGCAGTCCTTATCTATGGTCAGGTGACGTACCTCTATCGCATACTGTACATACATTTTTCTGTGCATGATGCGTTGGGACACAGACATGAGATAAGTATTTCAGTCTGAATTGGCATATATTAAAATTAACCAGTTCCTTAAGATCGCCAAACTCACAATCCCGCTTACTGGCACTCTCCAATGGAAGCAATCACCTTAGTTAGATCCTCACGCCAAGTCGAGATCAACTCCAACTGAAGGTCTCTCAACTATTCTCTCAACGTTCTAGCATCTATCATCGAGGTCAGTGAGTTATCTAACTTGCAAACGGGGAAATTGCTCACAAAAATTTCCAGACACTCAGGAGTATCAGAAAAATACCCAAGAAGTTTTCTGAACTTCGTTAGTTCCGATTACGACTATCAACTATGAGTCCTAGGATATGTGCCCAGAGAAACTCACAAGCATCATCAAAGGTATCCTAAAGCTCAATGTACTCGTTTCCTTCGCTGTCTCCAGATTCCGCGCTATCCTCCTGATCCTCCTTTTTCATCCCCACTTTTGGGCTAACTTCCTCCTTAACCCTGAGCTCCCTCGCCCTCCTAGAATACTTAGTCCTCAAATACTGTACATCCCATCCCTTTTAACCACCACCAAAAACACCTTCACATTCCCACTGGCCCCCTCTATTCGCCGCCTATGCCTCCGCAATTTCTTCTCATACTTCAAGCACACTTCTCGGGGAGAAGCAGTCACCCTGAATGTGGGCGCGACTGTTGCCTTTCTAGAATGGGAGATATTCGTAGATTCGACGGTTGTTCCAGAAAATCCAGTGCAAGTCTGTTCCGGAGATGATTTTTCAGACACGATCATCAGTTCGTTGAGATTCGGGAACTTGTCTAAGGTGTCGAGGTAGCTGATCGTTCTATTTGCAATCTCTATCCGCTTCGCCCACTGGAGAAAGCTGGAATGGACAGCAAATTGCCTAACATGGCGCCGTTCACCAGGAGACATCTCGGAGACGAAACCAGAGATTGCGATCCAATCCATTAGTGGTGACATGAACAGGACATCCTTTTTTGTGAAATCGAAAGTCTTGGGTTCGGTGGGGATCCTGAAGAAGAACATGCGGCGCGGGCCTTGATGCAGACTATCGGCCTTCTTGACGATATCTCGCCGTCGTTTCTCAAGCCAGCTTCGATCTAGGTAATCCTCTTTTCCCGGACTGTGTCTCCCTTCAGTGCGATCTCCCATCTCTTCGCGCTGCTCCAATTCAGAGATCTTGTCAGTGAGCATTTGGTAGGTGAAGTGAAGATGCTGTAATTCTGACGAGGGGGCACTGGTCTGATGGCCAGGACCTCCCTCGTGAGATGTCTCGGGTGATCCATCCTCATCACCGTAGTCGTCATCGTCAGTATCATCCCCGCTGCTGGCTGGAGTGTCGCTGTCGTCTGTGTGCACCGCTCTCGGTAAGCCTGGCTAACCATGAATTGGTATCGATTTGACTCGCGCTACAGCTTCAGCCGGGTTGAAGAAGACCTCGGCAATGTTGCCTTCGCTGCGGGTAGGCCTGGAAGAGGTCGGTAAGAACTCGACCTCTGGCTCCTGCTCGGTCCCTTCTCTGTCTTGATTTTTTGAGTCATGTTACCGTTTTGCTCAGATACATCGGCTGCGCTAAGTAGCAGAAGAATGTCAGCAAATTTCAACCTTTCATGACCACCAGAAGGGGAATACTTATACTCGCCGGTTAGTCTTGCTTTCTGCAAGTCTAGTCAGCACTTCTAGGGCTCTCTGGCTTATTCTATGTATTGCAGGCACTAGAAGAAGCTGGAGCTCGAAATCCAAAGTCTCAAATAACTATGTAGATTCAACGAATCTAAAAGTTTCCAGAGTAATTCAGTAGTAAGAGCTTGCGACGTTGTCCGTTGTATAGTTGATTGCCACAATATCTACCTTTAAAAGTTTGGTGTTAGTAAAGATTCGGGTTTAACATAATACTCATGCTTTTTTTGTGCTATCGCAACCGGGGTCTTCGAACATGTTGAGAGTCTGCATGAGATTTCTTACCTCTACAGGCTCTACTCATAATTAGTCCCCTAGATTCGCACTCTAGGCTACGCGATACTGCTCGTGGCACATATCACGCCTGCCTAAGAAATAAGAAGAGCTAAAAAACTTCTAAACCAACATGGCTGCTTAACTACACGCTCATATACTATTCCACCAACAGTACTCTATCTCATATAATTTCCTCAAACGTAAGTAGGTATATCCAGAAGTTCCCAGTCTTCATCTCCATCAAACGCACGAAATACCTTCTACAGTACGAGATGCCATGACATCCGAATGCACTAACCCCTAATGTCTTCTCAGAACGTTCTATTTCTGATGAGTAAACTTTTTTTTCAGACTGGCGAATTTGCCTGGCTTGGGTCTAGCCTCAGGCGTAGTTGCGTATTTGGTTATTGGCGCCATGCCTTCCACCATAGTGCGGGCCATGTCTCCTATAGGAGCTCTTTCTGTGCATACTCTTGTTGTGTCTCTCGCAGGCGTCCTCGTCCAGGCTGGTGGCCTGGCAAGTATCTCTTGGTGTTCCTGTTCAAAGTTCCTGCTTACATCCCTTTGTTCACTTCTCAGACTCGACGTAGGTACTCCAGCCGGCAGAGGAATCTTCGTCGCGACGGGAAGCCTAGTAGAAACATGTCTACCCATCCCCGCCTCGCTCTGCCTCCCCTCTGCCTCCACCTCAAACTCCCCCTCGAACCTCTCAACCTTCCTCGCCCTAGCCAAATCCCCCATCTCATCCCACTCTCTCCTCGCCGCCGCCTGACCCTCCCTGATAGCCGACTGCAAGCCATCCTCAACCCGTATATCCTCCTCAATAGCCCTCAAACTTTCCCTCTGCCACTCCTCCTGAAACCCCAGACGCTCCCTCTCTTCCCCCACACACCGACTCCGACTCTCCCCCCGGGGTTGCGATCTCCGAACCTCAGCCTCCAATACATTTTTGATCACCTTGAACTGCCTACTAAACAATATCGTTCTGAACATGAGCTCGCGCGACTGCTTTGCCAGAGCCTCGCGTCTCGCGAGATAGAGCTCGCTTGCGCCGGGGCAGTATTGGGTGTCGAGGTACTCCTGGTTGATTTTATCCTGCCATTGCCGTAGATGCTGTTCTCGCCTCATGTCGGCTATTCGCATGTCCACGAGATGATTGCGCTTGTCTAGCAAGCCTAGACGGGCGAGGATGCGGTCTTCTTCCTGTTCTTGTGCGCTGGGGGAGAGGAACTCCATGGCTTTGTGTGTTGGTTGGATGTGGTGTATGTGCTCTTGATTTTGGGAGAGCCAGGATAGTCCGAGTAGTTCTGTGCAAGTTGCTTTGTTTTGAGCGTGGATAGCAATGTTGGGGAGCAAGAACAATTTGCAGCTGAGAATAGGCTCGCTTTGGTTATTCATCGCATGAGTGTTGTGAGCAACATTGGCCCTACTGGTGAATCATTCTTGGTCGTGTCATGTCATGATCAAGATTCCATAAATCCGAAAACTACACGTAATTAATGTCGTAGACTATTGAATCACTGAATTGCTGAATCCCATTGTCGGCACTTTTCCTGTGCGATCAACATGCTCAATCATATCTGGGAGCTGATGAAATCCGCGTCGCCGTTTGAGATCCATATCCGCAGAAAACGCCTCAAAAACGACAAGTCGAATAGCCCCTTATGTATCAAAATAAGCTCCCTACACATCAGCACCACTAGACTCAGAACCTTCTTTATAGTCTAGTGGTAGCAACGACGACCCATCTCCGTCTATAAATAAGCAATGGGTGCGTGAAGACGTGGAAAATACAGATAATGAAAGTGGTAATACAGTTTCCCTTGATCGAGGAGGTCTTCCAGGCTTCGCGATTAAAGTTTTGCTGGGTTTTTTTTACCTTTTTTTATAGATGTTTTCGTAGGTGTGGGTGGGGGAAGGTGTAAACGGCGATGATTTGCCGGCGTTGAAGGTGAGGTGAGGTCGAGGGTTGAAGCAAGCGACGCGTTTCTTGCAGGGAAAGGATGATATGTAAGGGATTTATGCTGCACTTTTTGATCATAGAATGGGGGTGCTGTGCGCTATATATGCAAAGGGTCTTCAAATAAGTTAGCAAATAAAGTAGTTCTACGCGCAAGTAACGTATGCCATTTGAGGAGGCGTGCGTGAACACTTCGTTTTTCTTGATGAGATGCTAGTTACGAAATCAAGGACACAAGTAGAAGCGAGAGCAACGGTGCTTAAGAAAGTTTCAATCTGCCACATATGAAGTTACCCTGGGTAGCCTTTCACGCGCATTTACCATTTCTCGACCACATTTCCACTCCAAAGGAAAACTCCCTGTGAATCTAGAAGCCCATGACTCTCTTCAGCATCAACACCTCATGCTTAGTGACAAACACCCCCTTGTTCTCCTGGCCAGTCCCCAAACCATCCCCATCCCCATCCCCATCCCCATCTCCTTCGATACCCATCTCCAAAGCCTCCACCAAATCTCTAACTTTCGCGCCCTCCCACTCGCCATCAACATTCGTCCAGAAGACTCGCTTGATGCCAACAGCATGCATTGCAGCAACACAGCGATAGCAAGGCCTGGAAGCCCTGATCTCTGGCTTGCTAGATGTGGCAGGTTCGGGGTTTGGAGCTGGCGAGGGGGTGCGAGAAAGAAGAGAGAGCTCATCGTGAAGAGAAAGTGGCTCGGATCTCGACAATAGAGACGGATCAGAAGGGGCATCTGACTCCGAAGCAGGAAAACACTTGGAAGCTTTTGCAGCTTTGGCGTTGGCTTGTGGAGTGGTATTGCAAGTCCCGAAACGAGCGACATATAGGTCAGAACTCTTGAGGCGAAGGTCTTTGGTACGGGCTGCAACATTAGGCTTCGTGTCCAAGGACTTTTTCTTGGTGATAAGAATTTGGGTAGACTTTGGTGTGATAGGTGGTGGCTTCTTGGAGGACTGGAATTGTGTTAGTTGAAGTCAAGTGAGAAGAATTCATGCCTACCTTAGACTTGAAGTTTCGTGGGCTAATGAATGTATTGATGGATCTGGGCGAGCTGGAACTACTCATACTTTGATCGGTTTCGGCACATGTATGCGGCTCTGAGCCGCGCTTATGTTGATAGCGATCTTGTTGAGATCCATGACCATACGGATGCTCGTACTGATCCCCATACTGATACTCGTTCTCGTTCTTCTTCCGGTGTTTCTCGATACTTTTCCTTGAAGTCAAGGCCACAGATACCTTGCCCTTGTAGAACCCGCTGCCCTCCTTGTAGTTGGGTTTGTCGTTGTTGTACTCGGACACTTGGTCGAGATGCACTCGGTTCAAAACCCTGCTTTTGAATGGAGAACTTGCTACCTTGGGCGTTGCCAGTGCCTGCTGTCTCTGTCTCCGCTTCCAGGCAAATTGCTTTCGCGTACTCTTTGAGACCTCTTGCTCTGGCTTTTCGTTTTTTAGAATCACCCGATAAAACGAAGCATGGTTTTTGGAAACACTTCGCTGAGCGGGCCGACGTTTGAGAGGATAGGGTACCAGAAGACAAGGAGAGAGCAGAGCGGATGGCCATCATCTCGGAATGCATGGAGAGGGGAGTATTGGCATTGTGGCCATAACCCGCGGACTCGAAAGGCGTAAACGTCCCCTCCTCCGGCTGAGTCTCCAGCTTGGATTTACGATGAAGCTTCAGCTTGGGCTTCAATCGCTGCTTCAACTCAGCAATGGCTGGGCCATCAAGAGTATTCGATGGAAGAATGCCTGACTTGAGGGCGCCACCATCGAAGCCGGGGCGATAACAGTTGAAGCCTTTGCCAATGACCTTGCCACCACGCACAATGATAGCGCCATGACGAAAGTGAAGGGGGGAAAGCTCGGCTTGAGCGAGGCAGAGAGAGAGGTAGGTGTCGTTGCGTGGAGACATTTTGCTGGAATGCTGTCCTGGAGGATCCTGTTGAGAAAGTAGGAAGGTAAGTTTGGAGTTTTTGGCTTTGGCTTGGATGCTGAAAGTTCTTTTGACCTGTTTGGTAACCTGTTTGGTAACTGTTTAGTAGGCTGGAAGCTGGAAATTGGGATATCTTTTATTCTTGTGACTGTGGAACAGTCATATTCAGAGCGGAAATGCACTAGTAATTCTGGAGCCTGTTGGCTCAATTGTCATGTGACCCTCACTGCGCCATCACCACTAGAGTTCAACTTTATCTGCTCATCTTCACTCCCTTGAACGTGACAACAATCTAAAAACTTCCATACCTCTAAGGATCTACTGTCTTGTTTCTCGGGGGATCTGAAATATTGGAGAGTGCTGAAATAACGATTTTCAGGAAATTCTGAATACTTGGGACGACTTTAATCTTCAGGATATTTCTGACACCCTGTCACCCGCCTGCCTATCGAAAAGGGCCTCTATTTATCCTGAGCCTTCCACACCTCACAGCATTGCTGGTGCTGTCTCGAACTCCCCCAATTCCCTTAGCTCTCCCAATGGATGCCGCCCCGGCCTTCATCTCCAGACCCGAGCAATTGCGGGGTCGAGCTTCTCTTCTACCATATCCGCGACAGAGTTAGGAGTGTGTAAAAAGCTGAATGGGTGTCTAAACTTTAGCGGGGCCATTGCGCATGTTCTGTACCTGTAAAGCATATGCCAAGCAGAGGCAGAGCTGACGCTGCATAGGTTCTCGTCTCAATGCTAATTCCGGTACGACTGTTGCATAGGTTGGGCATATGCTGGGCTTGGGTTCTGGCTTGGCGTTAGTAGTGTGCTTGCCTGGGCTTGGGTCCCTTTTTAGCATAATTGTTACATATACATACTATACAGCGTGAGAGTTTGGGTTTAGAGTCTTGAGATCGCGTGTGCGTGGCGCACAGTTGGCGTATATTGAGTATTATATTGTAAATGTAGTATTTACTGCAAATCTATTTTCGGCGAGGGAAGGTTGAGCTTTGAAATTATGGATTGGGAGAAATTTGTATAAAGGTCGTAATGAATTACGGAATTGGTATTTTTCTCGCTTAGTAGACAGAATAGGGGGCCAAGAGGTGGGCCGAACATTTCGGTATGTGAAAGCTTGTTAAACGAATGTGAAGAAAGAGACGGAACGGTAAGCTTCTAACATACTGTAGTTGCATAGCTGTTGAAAATTGTGTATCTCGAGAAAGAATGTTGGTTGGGATTCAAGCTCGACTCCAGTTTCAGCCAATGACAGGGCTTCCTTCGTGGGCAGCGCACACCTCAGAACTCAATAAATAGCCTCCGCTCACTCAACTTTTCAAGTCTCTCTGGATTACAAGCCAGATTCAGGCCCAGTATTCCAGCAGTCTCAGTCGCACATGGCATCAGTGTACTTTTCACAGTCCTTATCCCCACCTGTCTCTCCCCAAATCCCGGGACTCCTAGCCCCACCCAGCCTTAATCCATGAAGTACCAAGCCGGCGGATCTCCCATGCAAATCCCAGAAACCAGACTGCTGGAACTCGTCTCGTCGTGCGACCTTCCCACATCCAGATCCCCCCACCTAACCCTTCCCCTCTACAACAGCCCCAACCACCACCTACCAAGTCTCTGTCCGCGCCGAGAGCACAGAGCAGCAATCCACAGCAAGGAAACCTCTCACCCCATTCAAAACCTCAGGACTGCGAAATGGCCTGCAACCTGGGAGCTGCGAATCTCCGAGACGGCGATTATTCACCGCACAACCCACAGAGAGCTAACCACAGTACCAAAGACAAACGTGGAGATCTCATTCGAGCTGAAATATTGAGCACGTGGGGTATTTATTCTCTGCTCTGGAGCCCAGCTGATTTCGCGCGCTCTGTCATCCTCGAGCGTACAGGCGCCCTAGCGAGTGGAAACTACGATCAGGATCGGGCAAATAGCCTACATGACCTCTCTCTGTTCTACCCAGAGGAAGTCATACAGCTACATGGCGACACAGGATTTGTCTCAACGCTGCTTCCCATGATTGAGTGTTTGACGGCCCGAGAGGAAAGGAACCTGATTGGGAGTCTGGGATTAATTACAGAGGTAGGAATTCGTGGCTGAAATAGTTTGTGTCGAGGGAGGCACCGAGGTTTTTGTTCGAGCATGGAATGATAAGATTGAGGAAATTCCCTTTCGGCTGAATCCGAGTCTGAGTGTCAAGGTGAGGCGAGCTACCCCGCTATTTGAATATTTTAGGGGGAGGATGCAAGGATGTTTTGGGTTCGGATTATTGGGACGTGGAATGTGAGGGATATGAATTATATGGGTAGGTATATACTTAGTAAGGGTGATTGATCTATGGGTGTTCTGTAGGCTGGGGGAACGAGAGGGGGTTTGTCAGATGGGGGGAGTGTATGGGGCTGGCGCTGTCCTCTTCTCACTCCCTGCTGGAGAGCAAAAGCAGTAAGTAAAGTACCATAGCTCCGACTTGAACATATAAGGATCAACGTCACAGTCAAGAAAGTCCGGTGCTTACGTTATCATGCATTACTCATCAGCCACCTCATTCTACCAAGAGAATCCTAGTCAGATACATCGTCCTCATCCTAAAGAGGACCTCACGGTATAACTATAGCTATAGCTCACTGCCCTAGACGTAGCCACAAAGCACGCTCTGCATCCATACTCCAGACGGCAAAAGCGAAAACCATGAGCCTTGAATCACGTAAGTAATGTAGGCAATGCAGCCCATCTCTCGGTATGAAGTCGCAAACTAAAGTTCATATCCTCCCCGCGATTTCATTTGCTAGAAGCGAAAGAAGCTCTGTTCCTCCAAATTCCAATCCATTCCGATAGGGACTCGGTTGGGTTGGATCCCAAATGATGGAGTGAAAACACGCGCAAAGAATAAACCTCCATGCTAAGTGATGTACGTGGTGATGGTGTATGGACTGGCACCAACGTGCCCTTATCGCGCTGATATGAACATGAAAATTCAATGAGAGCCATCAACCCGGTCCCACCATCGCTAGCCAATTTGTGCAGTTGTCGTTCAAGTCATCCGCCCACCATAGCATTCAAGCATCCTTACTCCGCCCAAATGCAAAATGTTGACTCCGGCCCGATGCGCAGTTGTGTAAAAGATATCATGCGGAAAACGAAAGGAAAGTTCGACGGCAGGGGGCGTGCCGAAGGGGTAATTCACATATCGAACTGTCCGCCGTTGAACATGCTGGAGTCCTCGTTGGTACTGGTCTTGACGACACCACTCATGCGATCACCGTGGGCCTTGGCTTGAATGTCGAATGGATCCTCCCAGTCTTCCCCGCGGTTCTCATCCTCATCCATCTCATCGTAATCATCCTTGACGCCTCTAGCTTGCATGTGCTCATCTATTGAGCTCTCATCAACGAATGTGAAGCCCTTGAAGTTGGCTTGCATGCCTGGCGACAAAGGAGTAGACGTAGCAATTCCAGATGCCAAGGCGGCGGCGCGAGCGTTTAGCGAACCAGCTCCGTTCAGAGCATTCGTGAATTCGGGATCGAAGTTTGACGTATCAGTCTCAGACTTCAACTTTGGCTTGAAGGGTGGAGTGATCAACTTCTTGGTCAACGCCTCCCAGTCGATATCAGCGAAGAAGGGGTGTCTCTTTAACTCTTCCGCATCGTCGATGGCTCCCAGCCTATGCTTAGGGTTTCTGTTGAGGAGGCCCTTGACGAAGTTGCGTCCTTCCGTGGTCAGAGTATCCCTGGGAAATCGGACCTTGCCAAAGGCAATGTTCTTGTACATTTGTTGAGTATCCTCAGCGTAGAATGGACTCCAGCCGCAGCACATCTCGAAGACGAGGACTCCCAAGGACCAGAAATCCACCATTTTCGTGTATCCAGCCTCGTCCAGAAGGACCTCGGGAGCCAAGTACTCAGTTGTGCCGCAAAACGTGTTGGTTGTGGCATTCTTGGTCAAGTTTGCCTTTGATAAGCCAAAATCGCACAGTGCAATATGTCCATTGGCGTCCAGCAAGATATTCTCGGGCTTTAAGTCTCTGTAGACAATGTCGTACATGTGCAGATGTTGAAGAGCCAGGATCAGCTCCGCAATATAGAATTTGGCGCGCTTCTCATCGAATCGACCCTCCTTTTGTAGATGCCAGAACAGCTCACCACCAGACATGTAGTCTGTAACCAGATACAGATCCGTAGGCGTTTGGAACGAGAACTTGAGACCCACGATGAAAGGCGAGTCCTTTGTAGCAGTTCGGACGAGAATATTTCTTTCTCCAACGGTATGTGCCACTTCTTTCTTTTGGACGATAACCTTCTTCTGGAGAACTTTCATCGCATAAATTCGCTTAGTATCCTTCTTTCTCACCTGATAAACCTGGCCGAAAGTGCCCTTCCCGATGAGTTTCAAGATTTGGAAATCCTCTGGCCCATAGTGTTTCTTCTCGGTTCGTTGGAATGTGACTTCGACGTGGATCTCTCCAGGGAGCCCTGTGTCGGAATCATTCCTGCCGCGGAGCGGGAACCAGCCTTTGATTGACGATTGATCACCCTCGGAGAGATTCGCTTGGAGATCCACATGACCTAGGAACTCCTCCGAGGCGCTGCTGCGATCATAGATTGTGATATTGACACGTGAATCAGACCCAACCACATCACTGAATAGTCAATTAGCACCATCGAATCATGCCCGGGTAATCAGGAGACTTACAAAATGGCCGTGGTATCCCACTTCGGGTCAGTCATCGACTTCCGCCCCTTGGTCTTGAAGTCACGGTATTCTGAGAGACTGGTGTTGCTGCTTTGTCGGCTCTTCATGGGAATTGCCATTGGTCGGCCAGAATCACTTCCTGATCGACTGATTGGAATCCCGCCCATCAAACTGCTCATAGAAGGCTCTTCAGTATCATCTCCCTCGGGTGCCAAAGGCCCTTTTGAAACCAGCTCATTCCTCTGGAAAACAGCCACGACATAAGGGTCTCTGCTCTTTCGCAGACCTCGTGCCTCGTTGATTTTGACCATAAGCTTTCCTTTCGGTGCAGGTGCAGGCGCTCCAGCTGTCTCAAGAATCGTCTTGGAAGGAGATGTCTCGAGAGTAGCCGTTTTGCCATTGTGTCCATTTGCATGGTCTGAACCGTTGCTTGCATCCGATTTGGCAGTCGTACTGGACAAAGCTCGAGTAGGGGTAGGAGGAATGCTCTTTGCAGCATCACCTGTTAGCTTTTTGAGCCGATCATAAGAGGGAGACTCGTGAAATTCAGGGTTCAAGCGGGACAAGGAACGTGTATGTGTTATGGCAGTGGTAGTGCTTGGATCGCTGGGATTCGAGAAATCTGCAGCATGAACATTGGAAGCAGTGACAACACTAGATAACGGGTTCATCGAGGAGGCTCTCCGAGCACTTGACGGAATTGATTCCGAGATGCTCTTATGGTGCACGGATAATGAAAGTGCTGGCCTCTTGGCACTGACTTCGTCGTCATCAGAGCCACCATGGCTCAACTTCAATTTGTGCAGTGAGGGTGGTTGGGAAACGGGTGGTGTCGGGTAGGGGTTTAAACCACTTGTTCGGGAATTGCTGGGTGCAAGAGCACACTCCGCCTTCTCACTTGATGTGACCAGAGGCGGAGTGTCTGGACCTCTATCGTGCAAGTCACTCACAGGCTCATTCTGTGAGTCTGGCGTGGCTGACGAGAGCACCTTGTTCCACATAATCTCCTCGCTCTGAAAAGGAACGGAATTTGCAGGATTGCCCGCGCCAGAATTTGGAGGTATAGAAGGACCAAAACCAACCTGTGCGAAGTAGCTGTGCATGATGCCCGGTAACCGCTTGTCTGAAGGGTCAGGCTGAGGTGTAGCGACACCGGAGCGGGGGGTATCGGAATCAAAGTTGTCATTTGGGTCATCCTCCCTGCTGCGAAATGCGTTAGCTAGAGCCATGGTGAAGTACATGCCGCTAGTTGAGCAGGCGCATTGAAAAGTAAAACGAAGTAGAAGGCTGAAGTGAAGAGTGAACAGTGAACAGTGAAGAGTAAAGTGAGGATGGAAGTTCAGGAGAGCTGGGGACGAGAGTATTGAAAATGGATGCAAGGATGCAAATGTGAACAGGACGCGGTGTCCAATAATCCCATCGAAAATTCTTTCATTCGGCACGAATAGGAATTGGGTGAGATGCGATGGGATGCGATGGGTGAGAACGCCATCCCTCTGCTCATGGAGGGAGGCGGAGGGCACTGGAGGGTGGGCAGCACCGGAGCGGTACCATCCTCTGTTGTACGGGCTGGCTAGGCTGGCAGGCTGTCTGAATGCGCCAGTTACCGATTGCCGCTTCGATAAGACCCGGGACCCCTCGTCAACTTTGACCTTGAGCCATAAATGAAGCATGTGCGAGACAGCCAGAGACAGCCATCGTGACGGAAGAAGCAATTCGGGGAAATCAGCGCTTAGAGCTTGCTCGGAGAGCCCTATGCAGCGATAAGGCGTTTGGGGAGCTCCTTGGAGCTGCTGTGAGAACAATGAACGCGTTCAGAACAGCACAGATCCTGAATGCATCCATCGCACACTGCGGGTGTGACGCTCCACTGCCCAGAACAAGCACTCTTGAAAAACCAAAACCAAAAAAACTTGTGATTTTGCCATCATACCTTGCCATCATTGCTTGTGTAGCTTGCTTGAGCAAGTCGCTCTCGGTCCCTGCCATCGCGAACTGCTCTGTCTGGAGCTGCCAGTGTATCGGTGGGTAGGAGGAGGTCGTGTAGTCCAAGGTGTGGTTCGAGGTCGGAAAAGTTGGAAATAATTCGAGACTTGAGCCGAGTTGGCGACAAGTATAGGCTGATTAAGTACCTTTTGCCTTCGCCCAAAGGAACTGTCTCGAAGGCCGATTGTGGCGAACGGGTGTCTCTGGAGGCTCAGCTGTGGTGGCCGCTGTGCAGTGCATTCGATGATATGGAAGAGGATTATGAATCCGCAGAACTGGATATGGAGGGTTTTAGTGTTCGAGGGCAAGGCAGAGTTTGTTGGGTTGCAGAGAGGGAAGAGTCGGAAGCGTGGATGATTGTGAGGTCGATTCAAGTAACGGCGCCGCAGTCTAGGAAGCAGGCTGGACCCAGCAAGCTAGCAAATTTAGGTGCAGGGCGACTTTGGCGACGGCGACAGCCTTGGACTCTGCTGGGTCGTAATGTAAGGGAATCGCGTTATCGCCTACTCCGGTTCTTATTCACGAATCACCAGATAGTCTTTTCAGGGCCATGCAAAGCAAATATTACAGTACAGTACGGTACAGTACCACGTGTGAGTACCGCCGTGTGCCGATGCCAATGCCAGTGCCAATATGCCAGTGCCAATATGCCAGGCCTCGCTAGCACGAGGGGCAAAAGGAAAAGAGAGGCTGTTAGCGACAGTTCGATTTGTTGGATATCTCTGTTGGTATGTCTGTTGGTATGTCTGTTGGTATGTCTGTTGATATATCTGTTGATATATATGTTGATATGTATGTTGATACGGTGCCTTGCTTGTGCTTGTACTTGTGCTCGTTGTACACACAGTACTTCGTACAGTATGGGTAACTGTCAACTGCTAGAAATACCTATACTGTAACACGTCACTGAGGCGGATTATTATTGTACTGTGCCTTTACAGTATTTCAGGTGCGATATTCCTCGTGGGTTCGCCTTAGACCTGGACCTCGCCTTCGCCTTTGCCCTGGCTGGACGCTCTTTTTGTCTTAGGCTTCCCTCGATCTCAGAGACAGGTCTGATCCAGGGTCCAAGGCAAAGTATCTATCTGGAATCAGTCGGACAACGGCTTTGGGGTATCTTGGTCCGCAGCCGCAGGAGCTTTTTTCAAGGATACTACCACTGCTCTGTATGGTCCAACAGCACAGGCTGCTGCTGACTCGTGAGTCGTGGAAGCACTGGAAGGCAATTATTGAAGCGTTGGGATGGATTGGAATCGGTTGCGACCTCTGAATGCAATGACAGCTGGGACACCGTTGGTGTTGGCTGCTAGGTCCTGGGCGGGGCGTGCTGGTCAACGATAGTTTTGAAAAGGTAAGGCATCAAATTAAATTGAACATCTCAAATGAGGAGGTGAGAATGGGAGTGTATTGGGGTTAGGATCGACAGTGCTTTGTTAATGGACAACTGGCCGTCTGTCTCTCCCAGATGGGGATGTAAAAGCGCGGCCATATGTGGGAGGAGCATGTTAAGTCATATGCGGTGAGAAGTCGGTCTCGAGATAGGAGATAGGGAGTCGTTTGCAAGAATGAGGCCACATGCAATGCTTTCCTCTCGACGGAGGGTTACATGCTGTGTACTTACTCTCGTACATGGTACTAATATCTTGTACCTCTTCACCATGTCCGCCGGGAAAACATTGTGTCGCCGTTGATGCAGCGATACGTCATATTCGCGATTCAACACCAGCTTCACCACTCTATTTATGGCCCTCAGTACGGTACTGTACTGTACTGTACCTTCGTATTGTACCTCCGTACGAAGGTATAGTACAGTAGATTCAAGGGTGATCCGAGGCCCGCCTTGAGCAATACAACGTCGTAGAGTCAGGGCGCTAGGGGCCTGCAACTGGTCCAGAGCCGTGGAAATGAGTTCGGGAGATGTAACTTCGTAACGCAGATCAGTTTACGGAGTATACAGTACAGTATCATGCTGACCACTCCCGTCTTCTCCCGGCGTTCCAAATAAACTTCCATCTCAGCCCCATTCGCGAACGGGTCTGAAGAATCCCTGGCCGGACCTGGTGCTGAAGAGCTGACCTAAGACTTCTGAAGGTAACACGGCTGCCGCAAAACCGCAAACCAACATAATACGAAGTGCAGTCAGACGGCCAGATAGTTTTGTGGACGCAATAATCCATAGTCATTCATCATCGAATGGTCGTTGCCTCGAAGGCTTCGGTCTTGTAACTCGAGAACATCAAATCTTGATTCGGGGAAGCGCTGGGAAGGACCACTGGGAACTTTAGTAAGCGTGCTTGAAACCTGAAATTCCCTGTATGTGTTAAGTTTGAGGAGAGACATGGCCTATGGTTTTGAATCCCGGTGAGCCTAAAAACAGTGCCGATGCCTTCAAGAGCAAGTTGCGTTCTCCAAGGCGTTTGGTCTTGGTGTTGGTTGGTGATGGCGTGGAAGAAGTATCGGTGTGCAAGGCGCCAAGACATTGAATTGTGGAAAAGAAAACAGAAACTACAAACCGTTGAGGGTCTTGGCCCTTGGGATGGTTCAAACCCCCGTGAGTAGTAAGATATTTGCTGATCTTCAAATATCTTGGAACATCATTTTACTCTTGAAAAATCCCTCAAATATCCAGCCCTTTTTGAATATCCAGGCCAGCTTGAATAATTACTCGTTAGCTGGCATTCCAGGCATTACGCGTGACCCCGAAACTCCATGGCGGGAAGCTCCTCAGACATGAAAAAACAAACAGATGATCTGTAAAGATGTTGGTGAAATGATCAAATCCTTGAAGGTTTAAACTTTGTAGCAATAAAGTCCCTCTTGTTGAAGTTGCCCCATTTGGATGTTTCCTTGCCCGGAGCTAACATTAAGCGAGCCTTGAAAGTGAAGCTCTGTCAAGAATCGCGTCCACAAACGTCGCGAGTAGTTCCCCCATCACCGATCGCTAACTACACCACAACAACTCACTTACAAAATTGAAACTCATTAAAATCACCAAGATGGGCAGAAGGCCAGGACGAGCAGCCGCAAAAAATGCGGCGGCCGCTATGAGTATGCTTTCCATCTGCAGAACTCCCGGCGCAACCCTTACTCACAACTTATAGAAAACACACCCCAAACCTACAACGACGATGATGAAGATGAGCAAATGCCAGATGTGCCGACCTCTGAAGTGGGAAGCCCACAAGATGCAGAAGAAGAGGAGGGTAATGAGGACGAGGATGGTACACCAGCAGCAGAATCCGAAGTCGCATCTGCGCCAGCCACTCCAGCCCCGGAACCCGTAATTCGCAGGAAGCGCCTTGGTCGACCACCGAAGAACAGACCTGCAGACTGGGACCAAGATGAACACGCTGCGGGCTCAGAAGGCGGCACACCTATAAAACGAGGGGGGAGAGGCAGAGGACTCGGCTTTGGAGGACGTGGAGGACGAGGGGGGAGACGGGGGGGACCCTCACATGTTACGCAGCAGCCGGTGGATAAAGAGGGCAATATGGTGGATGTGA